>DWMZ01006736.1:0-10170 GCA_018249855.1 Eueides tales michaeli | reverse complement strand
ACCCTTAAATGTCCTAAATTATATATTTTTGGATATGTGTCATGTACGGATATCGATAACAATAAGATAGATATACTAAATTTAAAAACGTATAAAAATTTGAACGAAGCAGGCTTTGAACCCGCGCCTCTTGGAATCCGTCCAAGCGCTCTGACCAACTAAGCCATTCGTTCTCACCAAGCTCCGTCGAAATTTTTATACGATTGTTACAACTTATTTATGTTGTTAGCATCTCTGTAGAGAGAGATTTTCGCTACCCAAAGACAATTTCGACGGACGGACGTTCAAATTTTTATACGTTTTTAAATTTAGTATTTTTTTTCCTAGTTGTGGAATAACGATTTTAGAATAGTAAAGATAGTTATATTTTTATTATACGTATAGATTTCTTTTATTGGCTTGACAAAATACATATATTTTTCGTGTTGAATTAAAATTTACTATGTAATTTTTATTACAAAGTTTATGGCATTACCCGGGTGAGATTTGAATCCAAGTATTATATTTATAGGAAGCAAGTTCAAATGCTTCTAAGGACTTGGAACGGGTTGTGGCGAAAGATTCATCGTAAGATATTTTTGTTCATATAAAAGTCAATTTTTTATTTAAGTTTATATTATTTACTGTAATAGTTCATTAAGTAATAATCGACATCAATAACTATTACTAAGTTTCATATTCTGGCAAAGCGCTTGTGGCTTTTTAACTGCAAATCTGATTTTTATGAAATATTAAATTTTTACTTTCATGCAACCTTATTCAACACGACTTACACAGAATCCAATCTGATTTCGATTAAGTTAAGTTGTTATTATTAGCATAAATACACAATGATCATAAAAAATATTCGTGTTTGATTTTCTTTTGTTTTTGTTTTTATTTTTGCTTCACGCTGTATCCCGTACGAGGCATGGTAGACAGAGGGAACCCGGGAACCTAGTGTCAAGACACTCCTTCCCACTTTCCGTTCACCACTTTCCCCCGAATTTGAGGCATTACGTGTTGAGTGGCGGAACTCAACTCAACGCTGCGCTTTGCCTTATTATCAGAGCGAAGAAATGAAACATTAAATATTTAAATCGAAAATATTAAATGTTTCATTTCCTCAACTGGGGATCGAACCCAGAACCTATCGGTTACAGTCACACACTTGTGCCGTTGCGCCACGACAGGCCTCATATTTATTCTTAAACGACCATTTTCGATTTCTTTTTAGTGTGTAACATGTCTCACCGTTTTATTTTTGATAATATGCTTATAATATTATTATTATAAAACTTGGCATATTGTGGCGCAGGAGCACAAACCTGTGACTGTAAACACAACATGGGTTCGATACCCACTCGAGGAAATGAAATACATATTTAATATTTTCAATTTAAATCAATTAATTTAAAAGTGTCGAACAGAATGTCTTCCCGATAGGTTCCCAAGTTCTTCCTGCTTACTGCTAGATATAGCCTGAAGCTGAGAGAAAAAAAATATATAATAGAATTTGGATTATATTCTTTTTATACAAATAACCTACTTAATTCATAATGTTCTTTAAACGGGTTACCTTGCTTATTTAAAATAAAATAAAATAATTTGATTATATAATACTTGAGAGCTAACGACACATAAATAATCTATAAATAACTCACTCGTTTGACATCAAATCAGTGCAGCCATGCACGCACCCACGTGCGTAATGTACCGTGCCAATAACGAGCGTGTATGGGGTGATTTATTTTTATTTATTATTTAATATTTATTCTACCAAATACAGGTAAGTAAAGAAAACGTAATCTGACATAATTGAAGTTTGTTTAGTTAGACAAAAAAATTAAAATGATTTTCTTATAGTTATAAGAAATGGTCATTTTAATTTTCTATACTATATGTACACTTTAAAAAACTCCGTTACCGCAGGGGAAGAACGCTCAGGTAGATTTCGTGTCCGCTGTTCGATTAAAAAATAGGATGAAATACCTACTTATTAAACTAATAACAATAGAAATATTTTCCAAAAAAGTTACTTTTTTTGGAAAAAAATTTTAGCATCATATTTAGATAAAAAAATAAGCCTTCAAAAAAATCTTCCGACATCAAGAATCTTTACCATTAAGGAACTAATTTTATCCCGCGAAATTTCGTTTTTTTTTATCTCCACTCCTAAGTTTGAACTTTTATCTTTTCGTGTTTTTGTATATTTGTTTGTCTATGGTATCATAACTCCCAAACTGATAAGCCGATTTCAATTTACCTTTTTTTTGAAAGACGACTCAATCGAGACTGTTCTTAGCCATGCACAGTATGTTGTTTGATAGTTATTAGTTTACTTTCTAGAGTTTTTTATGTCGGGCGTTGTTATTTATTATTATTTAATGATGCTATTTACTAATACAATATATGTAATGCTTCTTCTATATTTTCTCTTTAAAAGAAACAAAAAAATAGTTACATAATATGTATTTTACAAGAACTTCTTAGTGGGCTTACCATATGAATGACTTCATTAAGCATCCTATCTGTTATTTCCACTCAGGCATCTATATTGATTTATATTTCACAGCCTAGATGTTTATCCTGTGGGTAAATTGAATGGAATAATATTCAGCTCACGTCTCCTTGAGGCTGTTACAAAACACGATTGGTTTTGGTCAGCTATGTATGTATTGTTTTTGTACAAATGAGATTAGGCTTCGAAAGATATTTCCGTTGAAACGTTGAATTAATTTTATTGATGGAATGGATATAATCAATTTGTTAGGTATGTAAATAGTAATGAAATATTTTAAATAAATAATGTTTACCATAATAATAATAAAAAAGAGAACATATCTCATGTATTGTTTACATGCAACTTCTATACTATAGAGAATTCGAGTTTAATCTAATAATAGGATTTTATTTATGAATTTGAAGGTTTATAATTGAGTATTCACTTATTTATGTTAAAAAGAACAAAAATGTCTAGAAAATATAAAATAAAATTATGCATGATGCCGTATTACAAATGTTGAATTAACTCTTTCTAGTAAATAGAACAAATTGCAACATTACTTTTAAAGTGTTCATTTCGATAAACACTTAAAAAATAATATTAATAATCAAGTGGTCCACACTTGTTAGAAAAGAAAAATACTTAATCAGAAACATATGAAAATTTCAACCCGCGCCTCCTGGAATCCGCCCTAGAGACGGATGTCCGGAGTCCGGACTTGTAGAGTAAAATCCTTTAGAGGTTGCTAGTAAACTGTTTGAATTTAGACATATACTTTTTAATGCTCAATTAAGGCCTATATTTTATATTTTTCAAGAATAATACATGAAGTACAATATACATCATCCTGTGTTACAAGTAGTCGTACAATAATAGCCTACAGCTGGTCGCGGGGCATTCATTTCATGAGATCCACTTATACATTATACGCATAATCTACTCTTTTCATGTTTTATTACAGTACAGTTGTCACTAATTATATGATGAGAACTATCTATCTGACTCAATGTTAAAGGTATTTAAATGTTCATCGTCTACTCAGGGATGAAATATATTCATTTTTCCGTCTTTATGATAAGTCTTCGGATAAGTCGAGTAACTTTAATTACGCTAGACATTAAGTAATCTCGTTCTGAGATACGTCTAAGGATAATAGTTTATTTGTTCCTGAATAATATAGGTACTATTTCAATTGAAATATTTCAAAGTGCGGCGTTGAATTCCGCCACTCGACGCGCAATTCCCAAATTCGGCGTGGCGGGGAACGGAATGGAGTGTATTAAAACTAGGTTCCCAAGTTCCCTCTATTTACCCTGCTATGTGCGGGATAAAGCGTGAAGCCAAGGCAGTGAGTGAGTGAATAATATAATAGAATCAAGCCTGATAAATGATAGTGTAATAATATATTGACTGGTACCAACTAGATCATTAA
Organism: Eueides tales michaeli; assembly: GCA_018249855.1. NCBI lineage: Eukaryota > Metazoa > Arthropoda > Insecta > Lepidoptera > Nymphalidae > Eueides > Eueides tales. Next base: position 6,253 of record DWMZ01006736.1, on the reverse strand, counting down.
CCAGTTATCTTTTTTTTAGTTTGAAACATACTTTGTGAATCCAAATATTAGTATTCTGTATTTATATAACAAAATAAATAAGCATTATTACAAGATTGAAACAAATAAAAATAATATTTATAAAATTTTGGATAAAATCCAGATACAAATATCTATTGTTCTTTATCTTGTCACGTATATGTAGGTCAAAGTAAATTGTGTTCATATAACACATTTTAGAGCCAAAAATACGATATGGGGTTATAAATAGGATGTTTATTTTCTTGTAATAGTTGTGGATTCAAAAATTGAGCAAAAAATGTTATATTTTTTTAGATATAGACTAAGAGCGGCGTTGAGCTCCACCACTAAATGTTATAATGTTAAAACTGTGTAAAAGTAGAAAATACGTATTTCTTAGCAGTAGGTTCTTTCTATCTACACAGAAAAAAGGTCATTTTTCCATATCGTACATATTTATGTATGGGTGTACTTAGGTCGCAGATCTGAGGCACTGTCCATTGTTTTTTATACTATAACGTGATAGGCACCTGGAATAGTGCGCAGTTTCTTGTCTTCTCATTATTAAATATATTTTTGTATACGCACAACATATAGTTTATATATACTTTAACTTTAGCTATTTTCATAGCATATTGTCCTATGGAATATTACTCTGGGGCAATGCTGCAGATATCGAATCTATAACCGTAATTCAAAAAAGAGCAGTTCGGGCCATATACAGCATGGGAGGTCGGGAATCCCTAAGAGATTTTTTTAAAGGAACGGGTATTCTTACGGTTGCATCGCAGTACATATATGATAATATAATACTTGTTCGGAAAAATATCCACAATTACTTAAAAAACAGCGATAGACATGGTATCAATACAAGAAGTAAAAACAAGCTGATCATTCCTAGTTTTCGTCTTCAAAAAGTTAGTAAGTCTTTTATGGGACATGGTTCACGTATGTATAATAAAATTCCACAAGTAATTTTAGACTTACCACTTAAAAAATTTAAAGTGAAAGTTAAAAATATATTGTTGGGAAAAGCAAATTATTCAATTAAATAATATTACCGTGATAAGAATGCATGGGATTAAATGCTGTTGGTACTCATTCAGGAAGCTAATTATGTTTCATATTTTCTTTAATCGATATTTTGAAAAGAGCAACTGTTGAGTTTTTTGCCGGCTCTTCTCAGCAGACCCGCCTTCCGAGCCGGTGGTAGCTTCCTGTAGGACTGACACTACAAACATTTCTATGTAACTTAACGATTCAAAAGCGCTTGTAAAGGTCTAATTGAATGAAGAATATTTTGATTTGATTTGTAAAAACGACTTAAAAATGAACTAATTTATTTTATTGCTAAGAATTTCCTTCGTTAATTAAACAAAAAGTTTTATATATACCTATAGAAGTCGTATCGTTAACACTCGTTAGAAGTTTATTCACAAAATAAGCCCGTGTTCGTGAACACCCATTTATATGGTAATTTTTCATTGCGAGCAAAAATTCTTCCAATGAGAGACCACCGCGCCGTGAATTGTTCAAGAGTTCCTTTGTTACTGTTTTATTACAAAATATAAAAGAATTTCGATAAAAGATTCTAATTATAGGCTTAATTATGTTTATTTGATTAGAAATGTAAAATCATATAATAACCTTAACTGTATCAACTACTTGTCTAAAACTATTCAGCTTCATGATATATCCCGCACATGATGGACTAGACAGAGGGAACTTGGGAACCTAGTGTTAAGGCACTCCGTTCCGTTCAACACTTTCCGCCAAATTTAAGGCATTTCGTGTTCAGTAGCGGAATTCAACGTCGCGCTTTACCTTTTTACCAGAGCAAAGAAATGAAAACATTTAATAGTTACTTACTTATCTTTACGCTTTTCCCTAGCGGGGTAGGCATAGAGAACGGAGCGCCAAACGTTACGGTCTCAGCATATCTCTTTTGCCTCGTCCATTGACATCAACCTCTTCATACAAGCCCATTTAATATTTAATTTGAAAATATTAATATTTCATTGCCTCGAGTGGTAATCGAAACCACGGTAACTGATTGTTATGAAAGTTATAATATGGAAACTGTCGGAAAGTGCAGAAAGGTATTACATATTATAGAACATTTTCCATTTACACAAATGTAATCTCCTTTATTTTACGTCCAATTGGCCTACATAAATAATGAAAATTCAACATACATAAATTTTCAAATTAAATATTAAATGTTTTTGCTCTGGTAACAAGACAAAGCGCGGCGTTGAGCTCCGTCAATTAACATGCAATGCCTCAAATTTGGTGGAATGTAGGCAACGGAACTGAGCGCGCTAACACTAGTTCCCAAGTTTCTACTACCCTGTCATGTACGGGATACGGGATGAAGCTGTAAAATAAATTACGTTTATCAGTTATCTATTGTACCATATATTTACTTGTGGGATATCAATAGCTGTGCGTGACGACAGCAACATGTATATATTTTTTACTAATTTTAAAGTGTTAATCCACACTTAGGAAAGAAAAGTTCTAACGAGTATTTAGAACACGTTTATAAATTTAAGCGTAGCGGGATTTGAAGCCTCTTGAAAATCGTCTAAGTCTAACATTTTGATATTCATGCTGTTGTGAATATATGTAGATATATAACATTCATAAATTGTCAAAAGGCCTCCTTGCAATTTACGGACGTGTATTTTTATTCGTACATAGGTGTATAAGCTTCGTGTTTTTAACTAAAATGAAATGCTCGAGTTTTCTTTGCAATATTTTTTCGTAAATAATTATAATTCCTCATCATATATAACGAAGATTGCCTGGTAGGCAGAGGAAACTAATAATATTTTTGCTCTGCGGCATTCAAAATAATATTATAATAAAAAAAAATGTACACAGTATGACCAATACTAGTGAGCATGTCACACTAGAAATGAAAAAGAACGAGATCAAGTAGTTTAGCTACTTATGACGCAATACCACAGTTGAAATCGATTATAGTATTGACTATATTGGAGAAAGGTCACGTATAAATTAAAAAACAACCCTTGGAAGGTCAGTATGAAGAGGATTATTGCATAAAAGACACCGTATGGCGCAACTTCCACTCTGGCTATGCCGATAAAATGCGACTAGTGAAAGCCTTAAACTAAAAAATATATTATTTAATCGAAAATCGAATCGCCACCTACCAAACAAGGCTTAGTTATAGCACGACGCAAAATTCAATTTCATATATTAAAAATTCATAGAACCTTCTATCAAAACGGTTAATATTTAATTTAACGTTCGCTATTACCGGCTCCATTAATCTTAATACGTGTAATAAAACCTGATTTGCCGTTATTCTCATCCACTACGGCGGCGATACCATTTTTGTTGACGTCACTCATTATTCTACCTCTACAGGCCATCTATAGAATTTTTCCTCTATACAAAATAACAAGGCATTCAAAGGCCCTGTAAACGTTATTTAAGCAATATTATGTATATTTTTAGAAGATAAATTTTAAAAGACAACTTAGTAGAGTTATATCGTAGATTATCTGAGATTATATAAGGTGGGAATGATATTGATGTTTCATAAATTTTATCACGTATCGTAAATTTATAGCGTAATTTTATAGCGGTCAGTGTATGCAGAAAAAAAATTGTATTAAGATACTTTATATTAAGACATTATCCGCTTTCCCTTGGAATTCGAGACGTTACGTGTGGTTAGTGAATTCGAACGCCGCACTTGTTATTCCAAAGTGGAATATGAAATAATTCCTTGCCTTTAGTAGTCGAATCTAAAATACAGAGCTTCGTAGTATATTTATAAAGTATTTACTATATAATACGACAATGTTATATCATATAAAACATTCTATTACTAAACATATATTAATTTTACCTTACATTATGTTTTCGTAGCGTTTATTCATCTTTAATTTAATCAAGACCCTACAACGCCCACAGAAGCCTACGTGATTGTCGTACCTACCTCACTTAGAACATTTTTTTACATTTTATTACTCCACCAACACCAGTCTTATATTATATTTCACATGTATATATTTTTTGACGCCTGAGGCTAGTCATGGCGCAGGGGAACAAGCGTGTGACTGTAATCATGAAATATTTAATACTTTCAAATTAAATATTTAATATGTTCATTTCTTCGCTCTGGTAACAAGGCAAAGCATGGTGTTGAGCTCCGCCACTCAACAGGCAACCTCACATTCGGCGGAAAATGGGAAACTGAGCGGAGTGTCTTAACACAGGTTCCCCAGTTCCTTCTGCCTACGCTGCCATGTGCAGGACACAGCGTGAAGCTAAAAAAATATATGTTAAAAGAAAAGAAATATTAGAAACAACTTTTTACTCAAAATACCAAATTAATGATTTTATCCAAAACTGCAGTGTCACGTGTAAATTTATACTTATAACCTATATAAATTGTGATTTACTTATTATTGTCTGTTTGGTTATATAACCAAACAAATTATAAAAAATAAAAAAACAGAGAACGATATAGACCATATGGTCAAAAAAAGAGAATAATATTTTACTGTTTTTTCTTAAGCAGAATTCCTTTACTTTTTTACTAATTATATATTTATTCATTTTGTTGGTATGTTTTTAGTATACGATAAAGAATATTACATTCTATTTATTCTAAATGAAAATCAAATTCAGCGAACTAAAAAAATATCTTCATTAATTGTAAATTAGTTCTTTTAATAAAATATCGTGACATTTGACGGTATACATTAACAAAATTAGTAGGAAGAATTTCAGTTTAAATCTACGCGCGCATCTGGAAATGACAGGTGCCATTTTATTATTCATCATATGTACTTTGGCATCTATATTAGTTTTGGCACCAACGTTGCTGTAATGAATGAACAAAATGGCATATCCTGTTATTTATATACATTTAAAGATAATTTTAAGTTTTAACAATACAAAATTATTAGATCACCGCACTCAGTGAAATAAAAAATTTTGCCCCGTTTACCTTTATAGATAATTCTAATATAACTATGTGAAATTGGTGTAAAACAATAAGGACGGTAAAAATGCATATATTTATTAGTCTATAGTTTTATTGTTCTAGCTCGTCATGGCGCGGTAGCATTACGGCTGACTGTAAATGGGACGGTCGTGGATTTTGATTCCTACTTGTGAGAGTAATTTATTTTCACACACTCGATGTGGTAATCACATAAAACACGGCGTTGAGGTCTACCACTCCTCAGTTTCGGCAATTGGGCAGTGCGTGGGAAGCAAAGTGTTTCAACACTAGTTTGCTTTTGCTTAACCCACTATACGCAGAATACAGAAGCATGAGTTGTAAAGTAGATAAAAAATAAAAGAGATATAGTTTTATTAATATTTTGTATGTACAATGAACTAGAGTATGAACAAAGAAGGATCAAAAATAAGCTCTCTAAGCTCAGCTAGTTAAAGTTCTAGTTTGTCTAAGCTAAATCTAAAGTAAATTTTAACTTTTTCAATTCATAATTTAAAAATGAAGGAGACATCAGTTTTCTGACAAAATACAAAGGCTTGGGATTCAAATCCACATTGAAGGTCCTTGATCTTAAGAACGATGAACAGTTTATGTTTATGTATGATATCATCAATGAACTATTAAAAAGTAGTGGTAATTAATTTAATTGGATTTTAAACATTATAACAAAAAGTAATTTGAAAATAAATAGGCCTGAGGTCAGTCGTTGCGCACTGATACAAGCGTGTGGAAAAGCGACAGGTTGTGGGTTCGATCCCCACTCGAGAATTTACATTTTCAATTTAAATATTATTTTTTTCATTGAGCGGAAAGGGTGAAAGGAACGGAGTGTCTTAACACTAGATTTTTAAGTTTTCTCTGCTTACCCTGTTATGTGTGGGATACAGCGTGAAACTAAAGAAGAAGAAGAATAACTTGAAATATTTATTTGGCTAGGTAATTGATAAATGTATCAAGATAGTTATTGGTTATGTCCACTCTAGAAATAGGTATATATCTTTATTTCAAAAACTTCTATACCATTCTTATTGATATCTGGACTATTCTCTAAGTAAAATCATAATATATTATGATGTAACATAGTGATGTGGAATATTTGATTTATAATTGATTTAAAAAAAACAGGTCCCGCTGAATTTCTTGCGTCTGTTCTTCTGAGGCAGTGACTTTAGTATACCGGTGGTAAATTGTTTGATGTTCAAAAAATGAAACTTGTGACTTCTTATTTGAAATAAAAATATTTGAATT
>DWMZ01006735.1:0-10170 GCA_018249855.1 Eueides tales michaeli | reverse complement strand
TAATGACACACTTATGCAGCACAGCGGTATAGAAGAAATTCTTTATTACATTTCCACAGACTATACAAAATAAATTAAGTCACAGACTATACATAATGGAAGGCGTCAAAATTTAAATATTTAACAGCTAAAATCACCCAGGACCAAGGCAGAACTGGAAAGCAAAGAGATAATAGACTTAAGCTCAAGGAATATAGAGGAAGAAAGATGAGGGATATAAACTGATAATAAGGAGATATTGAAAGCCCTCACAGCAACAGCATTAATCTGTTGGCTGTGAGAGGGGATAGGGATAAGAAAATAAGGAGAGGAATGCTGGATGAGGATTGCGCAACTTCCATACCCATTATTTCTGTTCTCCCTTAAACAGGAGAAACTTGATAGCCTAAAGCGAGAATCAGGTACCAGCCATTTTCTGAGAGGTAAATAATGACAGGATTGTACAATGGAACAATATGAAGTAATTCGTACTGTTCGGCACGAAAACTTTTACTGTTCCGTTGTAGGAAGTTCAGTGTTGCCATTGTTAAATATTTTAAAGATAGTTAGTAAGTTTTGGAGAACGTTGGACGGTATAGGAAGTTCATCGGTGATTTTAAAGATGCTGACAAGGGTTTCAGTAAGTGCAAGCAATAGATCTTTTCTAGATTCTATTGGACTGTCAGCACCTTGATTTAAAGCGCAGCCATTAGGAAGGGACAAGGGACATTCGGCATTTAAGTATTGATGAACGTGTCTATTGTATCCCTTTGCTAAAGGAGCGCGGGGACGAGGAGACTGGAAAACAGCCTTTTTGTAAGATCTGTTTGGGGTGGCAGGGGCAGATGTTTTAAAGGGTGAGAAAATTGCATAAGTAGGTGGGGAAAATATTACCTTAGCCATATCCGCATAGGATCTGGGAACAGGAAAGCGAGCGGAAGCCTCTATATAAGAAATACACTCTTGAGACATTGTAATTTTAATGGATTATTGCCTTACAAACTCAGGACAGTCTTTGTCAGTAGCATAATGTTTGCTTTGACAATATAGGCAATGACAATTTTCTCTGCTAATGTTGCATGCTTCACCATTATGAGACTGTGTACACTTGTAGCACCTTGGCTTCGATCTGCACTGTGATTTTATATGGCCAAATTGACAACAGTTTAGGCAATGAATAGTGGGGAATTTATAAGGTTCAACGGGGAGAGAGGAATGGTAGGAAAAGACCCTTTCAGGCAACTTTTGACCACAGAATATAACTACAACCGACTGAGTCGGAACCCATGTAGTCACACCCTCATTTACACATTTTCTATTTTAACGCCTTACTTCATCACTTGTATACCTCCTGAAGGAAATTCCAGAGAGTCTACAAACTCATCCAACGAAAAGTCAACTGGGACATCTCTTACAATACCCATTCGAGTTATATTAAAAGTAGGAATAACTGCCACGTACTTACATAGACTTAAAATGGGATTAGATAAAAATGCATTCGCTGCAGTAGCTGTTGAGAATTCAACGGTGATTTTGTTGCGACCAACATTTTTCACACCATCACTGGTGATATTAATTATTTAATTTTTGTGCAGAAATTGGCCAAACTTAATGGCTCTAATGGTAGTCCTGGGACGAGAAAACGAGAGAGTCTGGAATTTCTCTTGACACATATACTATAAAAGGGCCTTTGTCCGAATCAAGATATGATTTATTCTAAGTTAAAAAAATCTTTTACTTCTTTCGTAGCATAACGATTTACTTTCGTCACATATTGCTCTTAATGGTCTTATCATTTTAACATTTTTACTGTCATCAGTCATCAGTATTAGATTCAAATGCGTACTCACAATTTTAGGTTGATCAGATCTCGAGTCAGTGCGAAACATACTAACCATAGAATCAGTATTATTATTAATTCGCACTTGCGCTCTTGTCCTAACAATAAATGTTTTTCATACATCTCTTTCAATTATTTCGATGAGAGAGATATTCGAGATAAAGCATCTGCAGCTGCATTGTTCGATCCTCTGACATACTCCACAATAAAATTATATTTTTCTAACGCAATCCTAAATTTAAACTAAGCCTACTTGGTGGATAGTAATGGATCTTTCATATTAAAGGAAAATGTTAAAGTGGTGTGGTCAGTTTGAATAACAAAGCAAAAAATGCTTAATAGACCACATTATAGCTAAAAGTTTTTTTTTAACAATAGGATAGTTACATTCTGCTATATTTAAACTTCTACTGGCAAATTATAAAATTGTTCTTCCATTATTTTTTTAAAAAATGTTCGTATAGCATTATGTGACACATCAGTTTGGATAATGAATTGTTTTTTTTGGAAAAAATCTTGATATTGTAATAATTGAGACGAAATTATATGCTTTGTCATAATTTTCATTCCAATTAAAAGATAAAAAAATGTGGTATACATTTTTTCTAGAAAATAAATTTTATTGATATGCAAAATCTGCATTTTTTTTATAATTTTTCTGTGGTAATTGGTAAAAACTTCAACTTCATTTCATAGGGTTTCAATTTCATATTTCTTAATCAATATTTCTCAGAAACGTTTATTAAGTTCTTATTATGTGTTTTTAAATTTCTTCCTAAAACAATTAAATCATCTATATATACAAAACATTTTTCATAATTTAAATCTGACATTGCCATATTTATCAGACGGGAAAATAAATTTCGACTCGTTTTCAATGCCATCTTCATACGTGTCATTTAATACTGAACTGAACTAAAAGCCGTAATTTTTCTACTATTTTTATCTAAATTTACATTATATTGTAATCATGATGTGAACGAAATCTAAATAAATATACACTATCCAACAAAGAATCTAATAATTCTGTTATATCTGGCAGAGGAAATTTATTCAAAGAATCCCTTAACTCTAAGACCCTCACTTTCATTATCGATTTTATCGATTTTTCCAGATTTTCGGCTAGGATTTTATTTTCAGTCTCATAAAGGTAGCGGTAGCCATTTGGTAGAACATCAGATTCTTGACGAATATGCCATATTTGTATTCAGTTCAGTTTCCAGAATTGACATTAGCTCCACTTCAATGACATTTGGATATTGGACACAGTGTATACTGGTTCGTTTATCGATAGAAGGTATAAGGAACTGTATAATATCACGTTATTTGTTTCGATATAACACACTAATCTGACAAAGATATCTCATAAGCTTACTTAGAATTTCCAACGCCATACAGAACTCTTTTTATTATTAAAACCAATATTTGACTTGGCGAAAAGCCACAGCTAAAAGATAATTTATATCAGTATAATACAAAAGCAATAATAATTATACTTTGATGACGTTAAAGTGAATAAAGTTTAAATAATTATCCAATAAATGAATAATTAAGTTATACAAACCGGAGGCTTTAGGGAAGCTACTGCAGCTGATAAAATACATATACGAATACATACGCTATTTTTTAGAAACATACAAATATTGAAATTCATAAATTATAAATAAACATTGTACAAATATCTTTTTCATATTCTACAAATATAATATGTTGTAATTACAACTTACGGAACAATTTTCCCTTTTCGAAGTGTATATCAAGTAATATGCGGGATACACTGTGAACATGTAAGAAACAAATTACTTTATGTAATTATATTTTATGCATATTTGAATAATTATTTATTTCAATAATAACCAGACGAGGTCTGTTATGGCGTAGTGTCACAAGCGTGCCATTGTAAACGCGACTGATTGTGGATTCGATCCTTCCTCGGAGGAATTAAATAAAAAATTATAAATTAAATATTTAATCTTTTCATTTCTTCGCAAAGAGCGGCGATAAATTTCACCAATCAATACGTAATGCCTCAGATTCAGTGGAAAGTAGGGACCGCAACACTACACTCTTTACACGTCCCCAAATTCTCTATACATACATTGCCATGTGTGGAATGCTATTAAAAAACGATCGTAATGGCTAATACTAAACTATTTATATATTATTAAAATTAGTTGTAATTTCCCACCATTTATCACATACCTAAAAATTGTACCCTTCATAATTTTGAGCACTGCAAGCACCTGTAAATATATAAAAATGTAACTATTTTCATAAATTTAATATTTTTTTTTTTTAATATTATAATTATATTATTAACTATTGACCCACCAGCGGCTTTGCCCACTTGAATAACACTTTTTTATTTACTAATCTCAATTACTTTCTTGTTCATTCACTTTAAAGACAATATCTATACATTAAAAATAACCGAATAAATAAAAACATTGTAGCAATTTTGTCCAAGTAAATATTTTAACTTGACGTTACTTTTTTTATCTATTAACCGATTTAAACAATACAATACTAAATGTTGAATAAAGGTTGCCAAAATATAATACTGAAAAATGCTTTTTATTCTAGTTAGTTTTTTATTATATAAACGCGTACAAACGCACAGACATACAGACAAAAAAAAATTAAATCACTATTTTGGGCCAAATTATATCAATATACGTCCCCTTTAAGTTTTTTCCTTATATCTTACATGTGCAGACAGTGATCAGTTACAGTTTTATTATAATTTTAAATATTTTAAAAAGTCTCCTACTTACCAACAGACCAAACATAATCACACTACCAAAATAAACCGGTTGTATCATTGCCCTCTCTCTTGATCTCAGTTACACAAATAACACCCGGAACTCTGTCATTTATCACATCTAATTATTCATTCATCTTTTCTTCCATCCCTCTTCTTACATTCCACATAACTACTTGTATCTTCAACCTCCATTTCACACATGACGTGTTGTGTTTGGTCGCTACAATACACACCAACGGGGACGCACTGGTGCTTGTCGTCTTGGGGGACGCCGTATAAGTGTGCGTTTGAAAGGTGCACTTGGTGGCGTAGGGAACGTTGCAATCCTTTAGAGGGCTTATAGAGATCAGTCGATAAAAAAAATAATTTTAGTAATGCACGAATTATAATATCATTGCTATGTTAAATATTTATATAATCTTTAACAGTGGGCACGAAATACGAAATAACAAATCATAATAACGGTTTAGATTCAGCGTTGGGTTCACCTGTTTCATCAACCCCCACCAAATTCAGCGCAAAGTGTGAAACGGAAATATTTTAATAAAAGCATAGTATCTTAACTCTAGGTTCCAAAGCTTTTTTGGCTACTGAAATGCTGCCCAAATATGAATAAATAAACTGAAATACAAAATTTCATTGTGCTTAAATGGTTGTGGTTTCAATTGTGATTAAATATTTTTTTGTTTTCATTTTGCTGCATTTTATATGAAATTAATCGTGGACCACACGGCGAATTTTAAATAAATTACAGCAAAAAATGATTTTTAAATGTTTGAACCGTTCAATGCATTAATTAGAAGCTTAATTTTTCCGTGCATTAAGGAACTGTAGATTTCGATAACTGATTTTAAGTGGGTATGGTGGAGCCTTCGATCGTCGAATCAGATTTTTTAACATTATTCTTTTATAAAAGTCAACATATTTAGTACAAAAATAAACTGTAAATTATATTTTGTTGTCCATTTTTATTGTATAATAATATTCAGTGCCTAAGAATAGACATTAAATATGAGTCAAAGGTAAACTTACAACGTCACAAGTTTATCGCTATTATAGACATTTGAGACCAAATTATGACTGTCACAAAAAAAGAACGTATAGTTCAAGGATTCAGGATGTCTATGTATATATGTATAAAAGCGAAAGGTCAAGTTTCGTATAGGGATTCTTTTTAAGATGAGGATACTCACTAAAATAGAATTTTTTAAACTTCGACCCCTAAGGGCTTGTTTTTGGGGTTGATAGTTTGAATGACCCTTAGTTACTGCAAGTGATTTCTTCACAATTCTTCAGATTATTATTGATATGTGCTATTTAAGATGCAATGTTGCAAAGTTCAACCCTTAAGAGTTTGTTTTTGGGGTAGATATACAGATCCATACAAGACTTGAGACTCCTAAGAGTCCTATGGTTCTATATATTTATATATAGAGAGTATCTTTTTGGAACTTACGTACTTTAGACGGAATTTTACAAAATTCGACCTAAGGGGTTATTTTTTATGTAGATAGTTTGTGTGACGAAGTTTCATACTACAAGTATCGGAAGTCTTAAATTATGAAGGATTTCTTTCTGTATTTGTTTTTTTAGATTTTTTAAATTTACTTAGTTCCTTAGATCCACAGAAGCAGTATTTCCTAAGATTAATTGACGTTCCAGCAAGCAACCTTCCTTTTTAAAAATATTAGCATAGATTTATTTACCACGCCATTATAGTTATATAACAAAATTTACCTGAACGCTGTCAGTAATGGAAGATATGTGAGAAATTTGATTAGTGGAAGCATTGACAATTAAATCTCAAAATGACCTGCATGGAGGAAATTTTCATAAAGGTTTTGTATTATTAAAATTAAAAACGTAATTTGTTTAGTTATTTTGTCAAATATAATGATAATTTAATAAATAATTGTTGATTATTTGTTGAACCAGTCTCATATTTAATGATTTAAATAATATCCTGTTAAAAATATATAAATTATTATTGACCCTATGCGGAGAGGCTATCCATTCCTCCTGGATACCCGGCCCCAGATCACAATGTGCCGCGGGGTTGTGAGGGCAGTCAACGACAACCACCGCCGCACAGGCTCTTAGGAATGAGCAGCCACTAACCACCGCGCGCACGAGGGACACTATCACCCCTGTTGCGGTCGCTGCCACCACCATCTTCAAAGACCTCCGCCTCCCCACTCCGCCTCCCTACGACAATATCTTGCATGCCATACTCACTCAGTGAATGGAGTATATGAACATGCTCCTCAAACCTCCCACTGAATTTATTTCGCCGGTTCTCAAGTCTGAGGCAGTAACTTTAACGAAACGGCGGTAAATTGTTTGACGTTCAAAAAATGAAGCTGAATAATGTAACTTCTTATTTTGAATAAAATATTTGAATTTAAATTTGCCGCCGTGTACCAAATTCCGGAACGCAGCCAGCGAGCTGAGGAGACCGAACCCCCTAGCGCGAGACATTCATGTCATGAGCTCTCAAGGTTAGGAGATAAAAATACTATATTTAAAAACGTATAAAAATTTGAACGAAGCAGGATTTGAACCCGCGCCTCTTGAAATCCGTCCAAGCACTCTGATCAACTAAGCCATTCGTTCTCACCAAGCTCCGTCGAAATTTTATACGCTTGTTACAACTTATTTATGTTGTTAGCATTTCTGTAGGGAGATTTTTACAAATTTCCGCTACCCAAAGACAATTCGTTAGAATTATTGTTTGGCAAGAGGGAATGCTATTTATTAAATATTTTTACTATTTTTAAATTGTTATTCCACACATAGGAAAGAAAAATACTAAATTTAAAAACGTATAAAAATTTGAACGAAGCAGGATTTGAACCCGCGCCTCATGGAATCCGTCCAAGCGCTCTGACCAACTAAGCCAGTCGTTCTCACCAAGGTCCGTCGACATCTTTATACGCTTTTTACAACTTGATAGGAGGGCTCTTCAAGACCTCCTATCCGTTTGAAATACTCGTATATAAATTTAACTCCCCTGAAAATGAACTCTTTGTGTGTATACCAAAAATGTGAGTGTGAGAAATGTGAGTATATAAAGTTTATCAAAAGTATCAAATTACAAAAAAAAGAAAACCGAAAGAGCATTAAAGGGCACGGACGAGCAAAGTCCACTGTCTATTTTACTTACAATAAAATATAAACTCCCCAGCGCACCACTAAAAAACCAAAAAGAAACCGAGAAAGGTACGGAATTAGCAACGACATGCCCTGCCTAGTCGCTTCAAAGCTCCAGATGGCTCTCGACTTGCTGCCGGACCGGCTGGCAGATTGGAGACTGACTCTTAACATAGCCAAAGAAATCGTGCAGAACATTTGCAGTCAAGCGCGTTACTCGGGCTGGTCTATGTGTAAGGAATGCCACCATCAGCATTCAGCATCTAAAAACACTCGTGCGGTGGCACACAATTTCCCCAGGGCCAAGGGCGCGCACATATACCTTGAAGCCATATACCACGGGGAGGGAATGATGATTGAAGATTGTACAGGAAGGTTTTTCTTTATATTGACAACGATTAAAATATATTCTCTGTGAGGTATGACCTGTGCAATTACTTATAAATTTTTACCAAGAGATAAATCAGTATACGAAGTAGTATTGTAGTAAAATTCAACCTTCTAAGTATATTCAATAAAGGTGCACTTTAGGACCGTTTCCCCGTGCACTTAAATTGGATTCAGCCGTAGCGGAGGAGTGAGTGACTAAAGGAGGAGACCAGTTCCATCGAGTTCATCGAAGAAATCCAATCACATCATTAAGATCACTGACGCCACACAGAGAGCGCCGCATACATCAACAGTGAATCAAACAGTGCAGCTGTGCCATAGTATTAATAAGAAAATCTGTTTTAGTTAAATTTAAGTTCATTATTTTTATTTAGATAAATAATAATAACAATAACAATTGCTGCTTAAAAATATGAGATTTTAAAGTAGGTTAGATTTTAAAGTGGATTAGATTTGAGTTTCAACATTAATCGTTTTATAAGATTATTAATCTTATTTTTTTTTATTCTGATAAAAATTGGCCAAGTCAAATCTAGCCTACTTTAAAATCTCACATTTGGGGCATTCCACGTCAAGCGGGCAGCTAAAAATTATTGATGTTTTGGATTTTAGTAATATTAAAATATGTTATTGGTATATATGTCCTCAAGCTAGATATACAATATTTTTGAAATACTATGTATAGTTAATAAGTTGTAGGACATTGAAGTTTTAACTAACTATAGCGTATTTATTATTTCAAACGCAAAAATTAAGTTTTAAAAATTTTTATAATCGAATAAACTAACTAATTTAATATATACTTTACCTAATGATCTTTCTAATAGCGTTTTTGAAAATTTTAAAAAAATATATTTTTTATAAAAAAAATGTTTTTTGTTTTTAAATTGATTTTTTTCAAAGTTGGACCCGATTATTTTTTTTTTTACAAATAGACCCCGAAAGCAGTTTAGGAGCTAGAGCAGTCATAATGCCGGAAGGCGGCGACCGCGCTGGTGACGACCTAGAGTATTTTAAAATCGAAGAACTGATTATCTTAGAAGTCTATTGAATCAGAATAAAACAAGATAATCATATTATTTATGTAGTTGATTTACAAATTTTTACAACCTTATAAACTTCACAAATACTGGTGCGTTTTATCATAATACCTTCATCAGTGGAAATAAAAGCATGATATTTTTTTTCCTGGTATTGTCACTGCAGAAGCAAATCTGCTTTTCAGAATACGTCTATTTTCTGCAATATCTTCATTTCGACCATAAAAGAAATTTGTTTGCGGCATTGATGTCTTAGCCCATTCGTATAACTGCTGGGGTGTCGTCAGACTATTTAAATAAAAAATTTGCCAGTGAGTATCAAAAACGTTTTGCCGCCCGAACCCATAGGTTGGCTGGTCTCAGCCCAGCGCGGTCGCCGCTTTCCGGCATTATAACTGCTCTAGCTCCTAAACTGCTTTCGGTCCCACTATGAAACTTAGTATAGATTATCTGTATACCAAGGTCTATTTGTAAAAAAAAATAATCGGGTCTAACTTTGAAAAAAATCAATTTAAAAAACAAAAAACATTTTTTTTTATAATTTTTTTTTTTTTAATTTTCATAAACGCTATTAGAAAGCTTATTAAGTCAAGTATATATTAAATTAGTTAGTTTATTCGATTATAAATTTTTAAAACTTAATTTTTGCGTTTGAAATAATAAATACGCTATAGTTAATTAAAACTTCAATGTCCTACAACTTATTAACTATACATAGTATTTCAAAAATATTGTATATCTAGCTTGAGGACATATATACCAATAACATATTTTAATATTACTAAAGTCCAAAACATCAATACTTTTTAGCTGCCCGCATGACGTGGAATGCCCCATTTGTCAAATACCAGCAGTTGTTATAAGTATCCAATAAGGTATGCAATAAGGGCTGTTTTCGCAGGGCTAGATATCTGAATAGGGTGGTGATAAAATTTACCATTGAGGTATCTTTTGGTGTACGTGGGTTTCTTATAAACTGTGTGGCCTATTGTGTCGTTAGGATTCTT
>DWMZ01006734.1:0-10171 GCA_018249855.1 Eueides tales michaeli | reverse complement strand
TTTTTTTACTTACTTCTATTGCTGTATCTTGCATATAACAGAGTAGACAAAGGAACCTGGAAATTCAGACACTTCTGTCCCCCACTTTTAGCCGAATTCTAGTGGCATTGCGTGTTGAGTGGCGGAATTAAGCGTCAAATTATTGATGCCCATTGGTTAAGGAGGATAATAATTAAGTAGGGTAATATATTTTTTTATGAATACATTTTTACTTGCTGCTAATTAAACCACTTGAATAAATATTACTATGAAGTTTTCTTAACTAAACTATTTAAGCTTACTACTGAACTGTACCTATTTTCCAAGACAGTGCTTCTATTTACTGGTCATTTACATATAAAATAAATAATTTGGGAAATATAAATGTTGGTGTCCATTTGATTTGGAAAAATGAAAATATTTCTTTTAAGAACATGCGGCCTCTCCTCTTATTATTTTTTTAGTTATAAAATTCTAGTTTCACCACTCAAAACTTAGCATCACCCTGCTGCATGCGAAAAGAAGAATGAGGTGAAAAAATAAAAATAGTGACTGAAGTCAACGCCTCGCAGGAAATGAAAATATAACATATTTCAATCCTCTGTGAGGGAGTATAGAGGAAAATTGTTGAGCTTATAATAATCAAATATCAAAATTATCTGCCTCTGTTTTTTTCTTTTTTTTTTTATGCTTTTGAACCTAACCTAAATACCTAACCTAAAACCTAAAATATTTAATTTTTATATTTATCAAATTGTAATATTGTTACTTATTACGAAATTATGTTTATTAAAAATTATAAGTCTTTTTAAATTGGATCCTAGTGTTAAGACACACCATTCTCATTCAGAGATTTCCGTACTCCCCTTTCGCATATTTTCAAGCTATTACGTGATGAGTGGCGCAACCCAAACGGTGCTCATAGCCTCAATATCAAAGCGAGAAAATTTAAATTTAAACATGTAATTTCCTCAAGTGGATATCGAACTCACACCCTGTCGCGTTTGCGTCCCTGCGCCATTATTGTCCTACACCTGCGTCAGCTTATATAATAAGATTAATTACAAATAAAAAGAAATCATTAAGATTAAATTAAATGATATTATGGTTTCAACGTTTTGAAAAACATATATCGACTTATTACCGCTGACTATATTATTTAATATATGTAATATTCAAAAGAATTATTGTAACATAAAATTTTCTCCATCAGGTCCTCAGGTCCGTTTCAAGTGGGCACAGAAACAATTTTCAAACAGTGATGACAAACACATAGCATTATGGGGGTGACAGACGATTTTGCCCCGAGCTTCACGCAGAAGCCGCAGTTGCGTCAAGAGGATGACGGCAACAAGCTGGTCTTCGAGTGCCAACTCCTGGCATCTCCCAAGCCTGAGATCAGCTGGTACCGCAGCGATGAACTGCTCAAAGAAGATAATAGGACACAATTTAAGTAAGTTTAACATTCTTTATGTTTATTTTTTTTTTATTGTCTACCGCATCTTATAGGGAAAATGTATAAAAATCATTCACAAATTAATTATCAATGTAATTTTAATCTAATCAACGGATATACCTATATAAGGAGATAACCTATTAATAATGTATGTAATGGACGTAGTACACCTACAGTTATAAAAGTAAATTTAGTAAATTTTCTGTCAAATATAATATAAACCCAAAAATGTCCTATATTATTTATTTTAACACATATGAACTTAAACTCAAAACTTCATTTCTCATGCAATGAGAGTATATACGAGAACATTAGTGACATCTAGCTAGTACAACTTGACTATATAATTACAACTTTATGCATTTCACATTTATAATAAAAGCACGAGCAGGTAAAGATTGAATAGATGTTTAAAACACAGAAAAAAATATGTATTTGAACTTAATTCGTGGTCCCCAGCACTATTAAAATATATCTTACCACTTTCTAAATGATCCTTCAAGATGAAAACGTTGGCATATCCTTATTCAGACTATATTTTGCTGAAGGAACCTCAAGCGTGTAATACTGGTAGAATTTATTTTTGATATATCTATGGGACACAAATATTCTTAATTACCATAATTTTAAAGTAAAATACCGACCGTAAATCGTAATTTTAGAGGAAAAAACCGATCAGAAATCGTAAATATAAAGTAAAAGACCAAACAGAAATCAGTTTTACAAATATAGATTAAATGTTTTAAGGCAGATCAATATCATATATTTAGTTTTATAAATATTAGAAAATCTAAGGTTTTAGTTTGCAGTAGTCGTTGTCACGGGTAACGCAATCGTGTGTTCTGTTGGATATAAAATAAGTTGACTGTATACTGGCGTTGGTGTATTAAAAATTCTTACTTCCTGACTATTAAAATGTAATGGCCCCAATGATCCTTCAGTTTATTTGACAAATATATAACGAATCACAGTTTCAATCTCGTTTATAAACTGTAAACCTGTAAACTGCAAAAGAACATTATTATTCACTGTTCTAAATAACTATGAAAGCTCTCTTTAAGATATTACCTATTCTTAAACTTCTTCACTTATGGTAGAAATGCCGGTTTTTTTCTACTGTGGGTGACTTGTAGGTCTTTCGATATAGTTGTGACGAATCTGGTAACTTGTTTTGATGAAGGGCACTTTTCACCTATCGAAGGTGTTCAGTGTCGTAGAGGCGCTGAGAACTTTAAAATAAAGATTTGTTAAAGTTAGATAACGGAAAAGGAGAAAGCGTTGATAACTAAAATTGTTTAAAGCTAAACAAACGCGATTTGTTTGGTTTAATTGATTAATTAAAAAGCTTAGAGTTAATTTATAAATGGTAGAAATAAGAGAGAGAGAGAAATAGAGAGAGTGCTATAAAGTGTAGCTTTTTGTGAAAAATTGGTCGGTTTCGAATTGTCTACAATTATCATCAATAAATTTCTAGACCATAATTCAAAGGCAGCATTAGTGGGTAAAGAAAGACGATTTAATACTGGCGGTGAGCATTGATGCACGAATTCAAGGGACCCCTTAAAGTCGAAGAGTTGGGTTGTAAATTCCTAACAACACTCAGAATAGTAAACATATAGCAACGTGATGAGCTTAATTTCCGAACGATGTGAAATAATTATAATAATGTCTATTAATATTAATATAATATTTTATACAATATAATCCTAGGTTCTGTCTTTGATTATGTGTAAAGATAAGATCACAACTAAATACAACACGCTACCAACAAAAGCTACCATAAATTTTTACCTGTACAATAAATTTAAAAGTGGACTAACAATAACATAACGTATAACGTAACTATAATTAAATGTTTACTCTCATAAAGTTGTACTTAAATGAACTTTCAGAAAATATATGTAGAATACTTGTCAACATATATACCTGTAATAGCTCACTTAAAAGCTTTAAGCACCCATATGTTGCTGTAACGTTTTGTTTTCTCAAGCGATAATTGAACAATTAATTTGCATAGCAATTACGGGGTCAACAACACTGTCGCCTGACCGATTGACGATTTGATCTTAATGTTCCTTTTGACGAAGCCAAGATAATCGGAAGCTGACACAATTGGCACGGTTTACCGTCTGCTAATAAAAAGGACAATACATGAATCGAATTTATATTTATAGTATGTACTATATATTAGTTATAAGGTGAAGTAAGGTTTACGTTGAAAGTTAATGTTGAGAATATTAATTTTCTTTCTTGGATTATGAATTGACTTGAAGGCATTATGTCATAGTAATATCACATTTATTAGGATCTTTAATTTTACCGATTATTGCACATTTTAAATTAAGCAAATTTAACCGGATTATTTGCATTGGTTTTATATATTTTTGGAAACTCGACGTTCCGGACACTTTGCAATACTCCGTACTCAAGGGTAGACTGAGGTGGCATCAGTCTGTCAGCTAACGATGAATTTTGTTTCATTTAAAATGTCATACTTATTGTAGTTTGACAAAAAGATTTTGATGCATTATAAATTAATTTTTGACATAACCAAGTTTTTCAAGCACGCTTTTAATTCCTGCCTGAACGTTTGACAAAATCGTAGTTTTTCTTCGAATATAAGCAATAGCTTATCTTTGTCTTAAGATAGATTTTTATTAAAATAATTTTGAATAGTTACAGTTTTATATACATAACTTTTATTTCTTTCTATACTAAGATTGTTGTCGAAGGTCGTTTGACATCAAGGTGTTCCATTTTTTAAAGAAAATGATATATTAAAGAAAACGTAGCTGTACGGAAACCGTGCATGTACCACCGTTCAATTTAGCTTTCATTTTGAAAAAAAAAAATATGATAGACGTTTCTTATTTAATTAGTATACCTTATTAACTAAGAAAGTATTTTAAATAATTATTACTACACTATTTGAAAATTTAATTCCTTTTATTTTCGAGGGTTACTGAGAAAGGCACTTTCTTTTTTCCTGGCATTATTTCCAATGTTTGCACAACCTTTTCTACTTCAGTTTTCATATTCTGTGGTTAGACATTGGCTCTCATGTTCTGTATCAAAAAATCCAACCAGCTGCTTCTTGAGCATCCGGGAGGTCTCTCGCTAAGAAAAGATATAGCAAAGAACTTCCATCTGATATAGTTCCTAGGCCGACGTATAAAGTGACGACGCTCTTGGAACTCCAAGAGCGTCGTCTATCCGCTCCGTCACGGACTCTAAGGATGCCTTTAACAAATGGGTTACGTATGGAGATAGACTACGTTACGAAGTATATCCACCTCAGCATCTTTATTTCCTTAACGTAAAGTTTCAAAATGTGCTGAGATAGTGCAGGCTAGAATTTGGTGTCGTTCAAAAGAACTGAAAAAAGTAAAAAGTGATCCACTGTGCGTGCAATCAGAGTTAGTTCAGGCACACAAAGTGCCTGAACTAACTCTGATGTTATGTGTCATAAAAAAATATTATGTTTTTCTATTTCCATACACGTACAGGATAGGTAACAGTTAGTTTACTAATACCTATATAGTACTCAATGATTAGTACAAATATTATATTAACTTGGTATTAGTACAAATATTACATTAGCTTGGTTTGCTATTTACTTTAAAATTTATTTAGTCTATCTGGAATCCAAAAAATGTTGCGTTGAATGCTATTTCTTGTAGTAGTTCACGTTAGATATACGTAAATCTAACAATTAAGTAACTAAGACTTAAATTATTGTATTCCTTTCCTAGGATCCAGAGTATCGCCAACAATAAGTTTCTGGTGGTGCTGGAGCTGGACGACGTGATCGAGACCGACGCGGGGCTTTACAAAGTGAAAGCTAAGAATAAGATGGGCGAGGTGGCCGCCTCCATCAATCTTAACTTTAGCCGTGAGTGTCTATTTTTGATTTTTTCAGTAGAACAGACAGTAGTTATTAAGATACAGTTATTTCTATAGTGGTTGTCGGTTCGATTTTAGTGAATCCTGGTGCAAAAAATATAAATATTTTTTGGTATATTACTATTAAAATGTAGCATGTTTAGTGGATTTTGTCTTTACTTTTTTTTTTGGGAACCCGGGAACCTAGTGTAAAGACACTACGTTCCACTTCCTTCCCCCCTTTCCGCCGAATTTGAGGCATTGCGTGTTGAAACTCAACGCCGCGCTTTGCCTTATTACCAGAGCGAAGAAATGAAACATTAAATATTTAAATTTAATATTTACAATATTAAATATTTCATTTCCTCGACTGGGGATCGAACCCAGAACCTGTCGGTTACAGCCACACGCTTGTGCCGCTGCGGCACGACAGGCCTTGTCTTTACTTATTTGCTTAAATGTAGTATGAAAAATGTAATGATTGTAAGGCCGTCATGGCGCAGCGGCACAGTGTCTAACTAAGCAACGTGGGTTCGTTTCGACTCGTGAGAATGATATCCTTTCATTTTATTTCCTCGATTTAATTGAGTAAAAGGCAGCATTGAGTTTCGCCAGTCCAGTTTACTCAACATGTGATGCTTACCCTGCTAAAAGTAGGGTGCTGAGTAAAGTTTTAAAAAAATGATCCTGCTGTGATCTTGATGTGTCATAAAGCACAGTAGGAAAAATGATTGCTTTCCATTTTCCCTATCGCAACAATAAAATTTGTTCTATGCGATTTTTTCTTGTAAAATGTTTTTGGACAAAACAAAATTCGTAATTTAACACTACATTTCGCTACACGAAAATATCACCATTAGTCATATATAAAAATAAATGTCAACAAAAATTTAACGATCGACTTCTTCTGACCGATCTCTGATCTCTGAGCCAAATATATCAGAATGTGACGACATTAATGTACAAGAAAAACATGAGAGCAAACAATATCATAATTTTTAGCTTCACGCTGTATCCCACTCATGGCAGCGTAGGCAGAGAGATCTTTGAAACCTAGTGTTGAGGCACTCCGTTCCGACCCCTACTTTCCGCTGAATTTAACGCATTACGTGTTGAGTGGCGGAATGTTCAATGTCGTGTTTTACCTTACTAGAGCGAAGAATTGAAAATATTCTATATGTAATTTTAAAATATGAAAATGTTTCATTTGTTCGAGTGAGGATCGAACCAACAGCCTATTGCGTTTAAAGTCATACGCGTCGAAACAATATGATACAAGCTATAAAAGTAGAAAATACTATAAATTGTTGAATATCTGTGATATTTTACATTTCAATAGATTCTTGTTCCAAAATATCCTAAAATATCTACATAATTTGTCATTGTGACGACGTCACACAACCATTTTAGATTTTTATTTATTAGTTACTTAATGTATTAAGAAAAAACAATACCATTTCCGTACTTTCACACACAAAATTGCAATTTTATATACTGAAATATATGATACGAGTATGGATCCTTTATTTTACTATGAACCGAAAACTTGTTACAATAATTATATAGGCTTGTTCAAAGATTTTAGAAACTCCCGATCAGCAACTGTACAGACCATTAGACAAACGAGTGTCATACATTAAACTAAATCTTTGTGCCGAATATTAATCAATTACATTCACAGTAGCTGGAAATATCTTACACCTGGACTTATTCTGAGATCATCTCTATTGGGATTCAAATGTTTACGTCTGCTTGATGTTATTCAAAGTAAACTTTCAACCGCAGAAACTGTTAGAACAGTATTTTACGAATTTGATGTGTTTAAGAGCGCTTTGCACTAAATCAATCTTACTCAACGCGTTAGATTTAAAGCTTTACCATCTAGCATTAATCTATTTTTAATTAGTTACGGTCAAGACGTTATTGAAGCGTAGGTGTATTATAGGCCTGTCGTGGCGCAACGGCACAAACGTGTGACTGTAACCGATAGGTTCTGGGTTCGATCCCCAGTCGAGGAAATGAAACATTAAATGAAAATATTAAATATTTTAATTTAAATATTTAATGTTTCATTTCTTCGCTTTGATAATAAGGCAAAGCGCGGCGTTGAGTTCCGTCACTCAACACGCAATGCTTCAAATTCAGCGGAATTTGGGAAACGGAAGTGGAACGGAGTGTCTTAACACTAGGTTCCTGGGTTCCCTCTGCCTACCCTGCCTCGTGTGGAATACAGCGTGAAGCTAAAAAATAAAAAAAAAGTGTATTATATGTGACTAGATTATATCTGTACCTACGTTCAAACTAGACTTTTGTGTTATTTAATTATCTGTCATTGAAATAAGCAAGTAGTAATAATGGAAATACTAAAAAATCAAAAAGTAAAATATTGCTTTTAAGCGGATTAATACAGCTTTTTGTTGTTAAATTTGTATGTAGATCTGTTATTTTGTATTTAAAATCATCGAAAATTTACGTTCTTAGAACGTGATAAAATAAAAACACACTTTTTTTTTGTAAATCACAAATCAATAGTGGCAGTAATAAATTTGTAATAGAAACATTACTCTTTTACTGTTGTTCAAATGTGTCTATCATAATCTATGGTAAAAAAAATAATAATAAACCGTTTTATTTTTCAGCTGCGGACGAAGAAAAGCAAAAGTAAGTTCCACGATATTCACTAGATTTCTTTGAAACATTTTTTCTTACATTAAATTTAATAATTTTTAAAAGTAACATAAAAAATATTTTTGAGTATGTTTTTTCATTGCAGCTGTACAAAATTGCTACATTTAAACGTTAATGTAAATTAATTGTTTTTCTAATAGACAAATAGACGGTAAAGCGCCAACATTCGCGCGCAAGCCTGCCATTCGTCAAGAGGACGATGGGAAGCGATTAATCTTCGAGTGTCGTATCGAGGCGGAGCCGGTGCCCAGCGTCGCCTGGTTTCACAACACTGAGGAAGTCAAACATAGTCCGAGACATAAGGTATTTTAATAAATGCTATTTATATACGAGGCCTGTCGTGGCGCAGGGACACAAGCGTGTGACTGTGACTTTGTTCTGGTAACAAAGCACGGCGTTGAGTTCCACCACTCAACAGGCAATGTCTTAAATTCAGCGGAAAGTGGGTAACGGAACGCAGTTTTTTGACATTAAGTTCCGTCTCCAGACTAGACCTCTAGACTAGACCTCTAGACTAGACCTCTAGACTAGACCTCTAGACTAGACCTCTAGACTAGACCTCTAGACTAGACCTCTAGACTAGACCTCTAGACTAGACCTCTAGACTAGACCTCTAGACTAGAACTCTAGACTAGACCTCTAGACTAGACATCTAGACTAGACCTCTAGACTAGACCTCTAAACTAGACCTCTAGACTAGACCTCTAGACTAGACCTCTAGACTAGACAGTCTACCATATGCGGAATATAGCGTGAAGTTATTATTTAATAAAGTTGTTATTATTAAGAAGTGAACTAATAATAAGTAAATTAATTGTGATTTCTTGATCTTCACGTATTTACTGTGGTCGAATTGATAAGCAGGATTGTCTCGTTTTACTATTCAATAAGCAGATTATCATTTAATGTGGAGGTATTAAAGATAATCCGTATTCCGTATATAGTATAGTGTCGTATTCCATATATAGTATAGTGGATAGAGGAAACCCATTTAAAACACTCCATTCCCCAATTTCCACCCAGTTTTTGTAATATTTTTTATTTAGTGGCAAATTCCGAGGAGCTGAGCTTTGTATTTTTTTGTTAGAGCGACGAGAAAATTATTCATTCCATTAAGTGAGAATCGAACAGACAAATGTTGTTTTTACAGTTATATGCTGCCACGACGTAGATGTACCAAACAGCCACGATAAAAATCTTGTTAATATTTATATTATATATTTTTCTTTAAAAAATGTTTGGTTTCACTTATAGGGTTTCGTACTTTAAAAGGAAAAAAAACAAAATCCCTATAGGATCATTTTGCTTATTATAAAAGTTAAAGAAGTGAGCTGAAGGCGAAGCTTTTTTTGACTTCACATTATAAAAATAAGTATTTAAACCCATTATATAAAAATAATGACATACGAGTAAGTAGATGATGTGTATCCGATTTTCTTTAAAATATTTACAATGGCGAACCATTTTTGTATTAATATTGGCACAAGTACCTATATCAAGAGTGTTTCATTATTTAAAGATGACCTTGACCTAAATATATTTCAAGCAGACATCTTCAGTTTAAGCCATTAACCTCAATTTTCAATAAAAAAACATGAAAACATAAGAAAAGTCTACAAAATTATATTTATATAATCTTAGAAAATATTTTAAATATACAAAAGGTATATAAATCCAAATATTTTTTCTGTTTCAGTTAACAGTAAGCAAAGACGGCAAGTCATACTATGCGTCGTTAGAGATCAACAATGTGACAGTAGAGGACGCTGGCAAGTACCGTGTTACAGCCAAAAACGAGCTCGGCGAGAGCAACGCTACAATCAGCTTAAATTTCGACAGTGAGTCCTTAAGTATTATTGTTGTAAGCTAAATTTTAAAAAATATAATATTAAAATGAAGTATAAAATGTCAGTTACACGGTCATATACGCATTGATATGTTCAGTCAAAAATTCACATGTCAGAACTATAGGACCAGTAAAATATGAAAGAGAACATATTCACCATACTACTCAAAACTTGAACACTGTAAGAATTATCAAAAATTCACATTATTGCATTTAGGATTTATACATAAATATATACAAACATTTTAATCATATTGCGCACATACACACACAATACAGAATGTTTATTTTAAAATATTTAACTTAATGGTTATATTTAA
>DWMZ01006733.1:0-10172 GCA_018249855.1 Eueides tales michaeli | reverse complement strand
ATATATATATATATATATATATATATATATATATATATATATATATATATATATATATATATATATATATATATATATATATATATATATATATATATATATATATATATATATATATATAATTTAAGGTCGTAATCATTGGAAAACAACATCAAATGATCAGCTATTTTACGTAAGCTTAGCCGTCAGTGTGTCACCACGACACACTATCATTCTTTTGTTAAGCCGATGTCTTGAGAGAAAAAAACCAGTTAATAAATAGTCTGTATTCAATTACGTATCTATACTTATAACAAATTTAAATTGTAATCATATTATACTTAGACCAAGCCGTGGCTCAACGTCCCACTCTGAGGAATTACTTATAGACACTTCCCTGCTCTGGCGACGAGGCAAAGCACAGTGTTGAGTTTCGCCACTCAACATGCTATATCACAAATTTTGGCGATGGTCGGATAACGAAGTTTCTTAACCCTACACCTACTATACGAGAAAAAGCATAACGCACATGGCAGAGTAGGCTGAGAGTACGTAATGTTAAGACACTCCGTTCCGTTCTCCACTTTCCACCGAATAAACTAAACAGAATTCTACTTAGTTTTGAATGGTAGAAAAAGAATATTGAATAACCAACCACTTAATAGCTTACAGGTTTTGTATACAACACTTACACTTTTTAAAATGTTAAATAAAAAACGTGAAAATATTAAATATTTCAATTCCTCGACTGGGGATCGAAATCACAACGTGTCGGTTATACGCTTGTGCCGTTGCGCCACGACAGGCCTCATCTGTTATTATCATATAGGTATTTATAGTATACCTACCATGTTGTATTGTAATGCAGAGTCAAGCTAAAAAAGCAATCAAAAACAATAAATACTTTTATTCTTATTGTGATAATTCTTACATTTTAAAATATAAATCAATATTAAAAAAATACATTTAAAAATATAAAAATAACTACTCAGCGAGTGTCGTCTCAAGTAAAAATAGTACAATCATATTATTATTGTTATTTCATACAAGACACTTAACGTAATGATCAATACATCGCAATAACGTAGCCCATACCTCACTTATGTATACCTACATACGAAATACCCTCAAAAACAATAGAAATCGAGAAATTATTTCCCCATTCTCGGAAGCCAGGCCGCAGTTATCCGGCTTTTAGCTGCACATAAAAAGAGCAAACCCCGCTCTCCCCATCACACGGGAGGGCGAGCTCAATCGATATGCAAGTATAATGTACCTGGGATACCATGATGCTTGTGAAATACAGGATTTGTATGCAGAAAAATAGTTTCTAATTCACTTTAAATACAAGAAGATACTGTATACGACACTTATGCTTTTTATATATATTTCATTCACTTATGATAAAACTGATTACAAAAAATATTTTATAGCTTGATAAAGAGAGCTATGTGAAATTAATGACGAATAAACGAATATGTTAATAATATTTATATTTTGGGACTATCGCCCTTAAAATAATCTGTGCACGCCGCTGTTGTGTTTCTTTTCAGTTATAAAAACAAAAAATCCTTAATAAATTAAATGAAAACAAATTAAACAAATGCTTATGAAGACACTTTGGCTTCCATTTTCCGCCAAAATTGAAATATAAATAGGCGTAATCAGACGCTACGCTTTGTCCATATAAATGAAATGGATTTAAATATAATCATGATAAATTGATAAATTCGATGATAATAAGTCTATGTTACAATTTGGGCCTGCAAATTATTTTTTAATGGAGAATATATTTATTATTTTTATCTCGTGTATGCAATAAAGATTTTTTTATGTACCTGTCTAGTTAAAATCCTTTGAAGTAACATTTTTAAACTAATATATTATATAAGGAACGGACTGCTTTAATACTACACTACCACAGTTCCCTCCTACCCTGCCATTTGGACGAAACCGCGTGAAACTGTATGTAAAAATATAATATAACGTTGTCCATTCTCCCCCGCACATGATGGTCACTCCACTATCCACACACCCTCAGGTGAGGTATCTGTAGCTGTGTGCGCGCTGCGTGTGTGTGCGCGAGACTTGCTGGCGTCAGCTATAGTTGGGAAGTGTTGAGAATTGGCTCGAATTGTATGAAAATATTTTTCTATTCATATCTTAGTAATGAAAGAAAATAACTAAGTTAAAATTGTATTCACTATAATGTGTATACTCTAATATTTTTATAGTTTATGTCCATTTGAATAATTCTTTTTAAATTTAGGCTATTATTGGTGTATAGGTTTAGATGTGACTTAACGTAACAGTTAACCAATCTTTATTGTTTTTTATTCTTGGTTTTTTACATTAATACGCTACCTTGCAATTAGTAGAGTAGGCAGATTCGGAGAATTTAGTATTATGACTCTCTGTTTCCATTAAGTTCTGTTTCTGTTTCCACTTCAGAATTTTTGAGGTGCTGTGTGTTGAGTCTATACACTCTTACGGCCACAGCGGCCTTAATTCCTTTAATTCCTGCAATTATTCACATTATATAGTTTGAATATAGCAGGAAGCCCAATATTTTTTTTTATATTTTACATGAAATATCTAGAGAAACCAGACTGAGAAAATAATACACTCTTAAATAATAATGTGACACATGTCACACTGCGCTACGACGGTTTCAAAATAAACCTGGACACTTGAATTACATATTTTTGGTTTTAAACAGTCACGCCAATAATGAAAATTTCTATTTGCTGATTTTAATCTTTAGATATTATTATCAATGTGTCTTGTAAATAAATGACTTTAATAAAGACATTAATATGGTATATAATTTTATATTTTATACCATTTCTCCCACAGTCCACTATATCGCAAAGCAGGCGGGTTGTTTTTAATATTTCATCGTTTCAGCACGCGCCTCTCGTGGGAGCTACTATAAGATAAACTTAAGTTAATCACACTTTGAGCTTTATTTTATACAAAATAAAGCTCAAAATCATATAATATAAACTTTCAAAGTATGAGTGTCCAGTGACACACCCTTTATTTGGTTTGTCGTTTTATGGATTATTAAAAAATTTAGGTACAACGATAGTATCTGGGCTTTTTGTTGGTTTCAAATATTTGTCTTGTAAATAAAAGCAGCTTGATGCTTTTGCCCGTATAGCAGGGAAGGCAGAGGCAACCAAGTTTTAAGACACTACACTCTCCACTTTTCTTCCAACTTTTGAGTAATTACGCATTGCGTGGAACTCAACGCCGCGCCACCAAAGACAAATGAAATAAATAAATATAATCTTCTTCCAAGCAAGAACTGAATTCACCTCAAACTATTTACTCTGTAATACCTAAAATAACAAAAGATAAATATTACTTATATAAACGTGCTTGAGAAAAAAAAGCAGGATGAGAAGAAGGACCACAGTTTTAAGTATTGTCCTCAGTCTACCAGAAGTGAGAAATGAAAATTATTTTAACATAATCATTATCTCCGTAAACGCGACGGTTACTCGTTCAATTTCTACTCGGGGGAGTAAAATATTTGATATTGACGTTTCGTCGGTCTGGTTGAGTTCCACTACTTAACACAATGCCACAATTCGGCGGAAAATAGGGAACGTAATACACTGGGTTCCCAGGTTCCCTCTGCCTACTATGCTTACAGCGTGAACCTAAAAAACTCCCACTGCTACACGATGGCCTCATAAATATAATATATTTACATAACATTTGACCTGAAATAGCACTACATAGTTCATAATGAGAAACAAAAACATCATTTATATGTAAATGTGTTTACTCTCACTGGCTCTAGAGTAGAGGCCGGTTCCCATATCACAATCATCACAATGCTAATCAATATGCATTTATACATACGTAACAATTACATTTCATCTTAGTTATGTGGTGCTTTTTACTCAATTCTCAAAGGTGTGTAGTAGGTAGGTGTCAATCGTCAAGAGATTTGCCTTTTTATAGAGTGCATATGTGAACTTAAACTGGCGTGCTAGTGGCTCAGTAGAAGACTGTGGATGGGATGGTTGCAGATTCGTTCCCCATTAAGGAGATTATTATAGGCTGCCTAATTCATATATAGGAAATTTCGAAATATTCAGTTACAGTTATATGAAAAATCACGTTATAAAATTGAAAAAATAATCAATCTAACATATTAACTACATATATTATAATCACGTAAAATTGAATCCACAATCAGTATTGAATCCTTCACTACATACCACACCGAAATAATAAATAATGTTACTTATAAAATTTCTTAAAACATCTCTTCCATTAACATTAAATAATGGCGCCCAAAAAAAGTCTCAACATTATAAACAACTATAAAGAATATTAACAAATGCTATTCACAACTTATACGTTACACCTCTAATCCCCTCAATAAGACCCTTAGATAAGGTCAAACCAGAATGTATGTATTGAAAAGAAGTCTTTTGTTATAACACGCCAATCCCTGTTTTTCAATCGTCCACTTTTGTCCGAGGAGTGGTCCAGATGACCCTAAGGTTACTGGCCAAAGGTCAGTCCGGTCAGTCTGTGATTAAATTAATTATATGCTATATAATTCTCCTTAGTTGTAATGTGTGAGGCGTGCTTTTGGAATGATTGTAAAAATATAACTAATTCTCATTATTTTGTTGATCGTTATGTTGAGCTATTTTGTATTAATATTTGTTAGCAGTATTGTAGTTAAGGAAATATGTTTTTAGCGTCATGATGCATCCCGCACATGACAAGCAGAGAGAACTTGGGAGAGAACTCATGTTAGGACAATCCTTTCCATTCTCCATTTTCCGAAAATGATTTTTCTTTCAATAAAATAATATATATATATATATATATATATATATATATATATATATATATATATATATATATATATATATATATATATATATATATATATATATATATATATGATAAATTAATTAATTTTAGGGACATCTTTCATTACAACCCATCAATCTCAATTTGTAAAGCGTCCGCTTTTATACGGGGTGTGGTCCAGATGACCCTAAGGTTGTTACTGGCAAAGGGTCAGACCGGTCAGTCTGTGATTAAATTAATTGTACGCTATATAACTCTCCTTAGTTGTAATGTATGAGATCAAAAAATATTATATAACGTCTTTTATGTTTGATTGTTACTCAGCTAGCGAGCTAGTTTTTATTTTTTTTATTTTGTTTGTATAATTGCAAATTTAAGTACATTTGTACTTAGTTTTTAGTTTTTTAAATAAAAAACCAATGCAAATTAGCTTAATATTAACATAATTCAGTCGTCATTTTTTGTTTTGTAAATTTGTAAAGTAATTGTGTATAAAAATCAAGGTATAAAAATATATACATTTTATTTTACTCTTAAATAAATAATCTTTAGACTCACTTTATGAGTAAAATCACTTGAAAATAAGTTATTTATAATTAATTGAACCTAAAAGTTTATATAAGAGTAATATTGTAGTTTAGCGCTGTATTGGGATTCATATATCAAAACAACTTCAAAACACATCGTTTTCAACGTTGTCTTTTCTATCTTGCTAAAGAGGAATTGATATTAATTTATGAGAATGGAAATTGAATCACAATCGTTGCTTTTACAGCTATATACTGTCCCACTGCACCACGACCGCCTCCTAGCATGTGTTATTTTAACAATAAGAAAATATTAAGAGTTTTTCTTTTGTTTAAAACACAATAACAAGAAGATAGTAACAATTGAATGTTATACAACTATAAGTTATAAGAATAATCTCTATTAACGTAACAAACATTATAAATCCTAGCTCCTCTATTTCCTTGTGTTGTTTTATATTTAATTTACTTTTTATAATAATATAATTGTAAAACAGTATCTATTATTTTTTTGTATTATCAATTTTATATAAAAATATAGTTATTATTTTATAATAATTTAGAGAAATAAATGAAACATCATATACGGGATACCCGGTATCCCTTTATCCCACATATAGGGTATGCCTGTATCTCAAGAGGGTTCTTATTACTGATGTAGAGAGTTACTACACTTCGTTTCCATTTTCACTTTCCTTCTCTACTTTCCCATGAACTTGAGAAATTATCTGATGAATGGCAGAACAAAACGCTGCGTTTTGCGTTGTTACCGGAGTGAAGAATATTTTCTTTGAAGGGCGAACGAACCTTGAACCCAGAACTCGTCGCATTTACGTTCGCACGGTTGTGCCTCTGCGCCACGACATACCCCCAAATTCCTTATAAAATTGCAATTTATAATAGTATTTGTTTTTTGATTTCGTTAACAATTCATGATGTAGCTTATCTATATACATAGGTGCTAATAAGGAATTTTCAAGTTAGTAATATATAGTTCAAAGTTAGCTTTTACCCATCACCTGACTTTCTTTGTCAAATGGAAATAATTCGACGTATGAAATATTCTAAGTGCAGAAAATTACTCGCATGTAAAGTGGCTTATATCGAAACGACTAACGTCATGTAAAATAGCTGATAGCCTTCCTAAATGTAAAGACGTTTTTCCAAATAAACCATTAGTTTCTAAGATCTTGTTTAAGAAAAAAAATATTATGCTATAGATTACATCACGTCAGTTGTATGTGTAACCAACTGCCCCAGCGTTATATTGGGCACTCATAACGATTATTAGTCAGTTCTATCAGCTCACACGAACGAAGTCACAGGTAAAACCTAGTTTACTACATAAGGCAAATTATTATACAAATATTCTCTATAGCCGCTAGTCGCTAACTGGCTAAAGTTTGCAAATTGTTTATAAAGAAACAGTACAATTGTAATATTAAAAAATAATCCCTATCTCTTATATTTTCCTAAGTCCAGCTGCTAGCTAACAATGGCATTGGCAAGGGCCGTTACGTGAAGAAACTTAATTGCTTATATTTGCATAAACACCTCGGGGGATGTTGCAAAAACGTAACAATGAGCTTATATAAAATACGCTTTGGTGATTGATTGCGCCTGGTTAAAGCACTGAAGGGTTGAAATGGTTGAGAATTTCTTGAGCTTTTGGTGCTTTTAAGCTGTTATACGTTTATTATATAATTGTTTTGCTTAAATATTTTGTTACAATGAAGAAAGATGAGTCACTCGATTCTCTAAGGTTTAGATACTTGGAGATTTTTAAAAAAAGTTAGTGTATTTTATATTTCATTTTATTAAATACATACATGTATAAGGTACTTATATGAATGGTTGAACAAAAAATTGAAAATGTTGTTCAAAACTTATATACATAATCTAAAAATTCTTTAGAAGCTTCTGAAATGTCTATTCCTCATAACACAAGTAAATATCAGCATCTCACCTCAGATAAAAGATTTAGCAGTATACATTCATGCCACTAATCCTATCAAAAACAGCATCCCATAAAAAAACAGACATACCGAAGCAAAATAAAGGTAAATTACCATAAACAACACATTACGAGATGGCGGTTGTAACCGGTTGTGACCGGTTCTGTCCGGAAATTGTCAGTTCCGACACTCAGTTCTTTGTTTTTTTTTCGAGTCACAATAGACCCGGTAGTAGGGTCTTAGCGATTAAGCTCAGGTCAAGAATGGGATGGACAAAAGGGATGCAAGACGCATTTTGTTTGTTGTAATTGGTTTTGATCATAGCTGGGTGATATAGTTCCCATGGCGGGAGAAGGGTTACCTTTGTTTATTTAAGAATAATGATCGTGTATTGATAGAAATGTACCTTAAAATTTATATCTCAATAGGGAAATAGGAGAAAAAACAACAACCAACAATCAGGCCAACGCGATCAATCGAAACTATCTAAGAGTATGCACATGACACGTTCCGAGACCTTTGATTTTTGCGAATATAACACATTTTAAATAAAACAAATTTAACCGAATTAATCGCATTTATTTATTTTTATACATTTTTGGAATCCCGACTTTTAGAACATTTTGCAGTAGTCTGTGTAGTAGGACGGGTAGAAAAATCGAAATACGCATATAATCCGCTAAAATTTGTTTCGTCGTAATTATATTATTTTTCTTAATAAATACACTACTTTACTACCTGAGATTAGTATACTATTCTATTAGCTTATAGTGTACGTTGTATAGTGGTATACAGCGTGAGGCTGAAAGACTTTCAAAGAATATGCATGCCAGGGTAGGCAGGGAGAAGCCGAATTTGATACATTGCGTGTTGAGTGGCAGAAGTCAATGACGCACTTTGCCTCAGTACCAGAGAGAAGCATTAAAAATATTAAATATTTAATTTAATCGTTTGAGGATTGAACCCACAACTTATGGCATTCGCAGTTACTAGTTTGTTTCCTTGTGTCACGACAAGCCTCACTCTATAATATAAATATAGATTTAAACAAAACAGTTAAACTGTATACATTTATTATGAAAAAAAGTCATAAAGACCGAGATAAAACAGCAGAGCAGCCTGGGAACAGTCAGAGGTCACATCTCGGCTACTGAGTCACATTACTTGGAAAGCCGGTGTGAGAATTACATAATAAAGGCTAATCCTCATTACTTAGAAGTAATATAAAATCTTGTTGAGAAAATTTCGTTGTTGATAATAGTTTTTTTGAGATGCCATAAAAACGGTTTATGTTTTAATTTTATCATTCTAAAACAAAATAAAGGTAAGAATTTGTAAAATAGTTTTTTATTTCTTTATATTGACCAAATTTTAGATGCGATAGTTGTGGATTCGAAATATAAATTTTCATTTCTTCACTACAAAGTGCGGCGTTGAGTTGTGCTCCATAACTCTGAAAGATCTATTTTTTTTAATCCCACTGAGATACTCCCATTCCCCACGCATTCGCCGAAATTAAGGCATTACGTTTACAGTCCGGGAACTTTGCCTTATTACCAGAGCGAACTTTTCCTCGAGAATTAAAATCACGGGCCCTGCGCCACGACACACCTCATATTTATACGTAGGTATTACAATGATCTCTTAGTGCAACAATGACATCACTTACTATTTTGAATTTATATTATTTATATATAAATCAGATATTTTTTTTTTGTAAAAAAATATATAAAAAATAACATTTTTTTTACAAAAATTGGTTATTTATAGAAATAGATATGTGTCTTTGTCTTGAGAATATAAAGCATTAAAAACATCTAGAATATAAAATACATAATGTACTTTTAAACTTAAAAAATAATTATTAAATAAAAAACATTATATAATATTACTAAAGCCGCCATTCATGTGTTTTGATTTAATATTATAATCTCATTATCAATTTTCCGTCCTATTAAAAAAATGAAAATATTAAATATTTAATTCCACTGAGTAAGAAGGATTTGAGCCCGCGCCTCTTGAAAATCGTCTAAGCTCTCTGATCTACTAAGCCTCACGTTCTCAACTGGCTACGTCGAAATTATTATATACGTTCTACAATTTATTGATGTTAATAGCATTTGTAAAAGCATATCGCTACCCAAAGATAACTGTTAGAATTGTCATGCTAGCTAGCATTATGGGTTAATAAAGTCACACTACGGTTATATAGGTTTTTGAAACAAGCACTAAATTATTTCCAATAAATTAAAAAATATTAAAATTGTTTAACTGATAGATATTTTAGTACAAATTTTACTATTGCAAAGGTTATATTCGGCGAAAATGAACAAATTACATGAAAATGGAAGAGCAAGAGCGGGAGGGTAGTCGCATAAATGGGACCCCCACTTAGTGGAATGAAATATTTAATATTTAATTTTGACAATAGAATGAAAAATTGATAAAGACATTACTGAAAATAAGTTAAAATTCTGAAATGTTAAATAAAAATAAATTAAAACCTTTTCTTAAAACTATGTTCCAATTCGTTAAAAACAAAAGTTTCCTCAGATTCTTTTTTTAATGTCATTACACAAATAGTTAGAGAGAGAGAGAGAGAGAGTAGAGTAAATTAAATAACAATTTAGTCGGATACTTATTCTTTATTAAGTTTTTTAATTTTTTACTCTACTATTGTTTATGAGTATTTTAATTTCGTGACATGCATTTAACTCATATAAATAGTGTAATGGTATGTTAGATTTATAAGTTGATAGTAAACTAATTATAGATACCGTGATATTCTGTCTTATATCTTAGTGAACCGACATTTTGTAACTTTTTATTTAATTAAATATTTCAGTGGTAAAAACAATTCAGAAAA
>DWMZ01006732.1:0-10172 GCA_018249855.1 Eueides tales michaeli | reverse complement strand
ACTAGCATGGAGTCGTCCTGCACCTGTAAGAATAGCTACAATAGGAATCGAATATTGGCTGTGCTAAGACAACAACTTCTGGCTCTAATGGGGGTTCTTCATTTTTTGTTTTGTAATATAGTACAAGCCACAATTACATCTTGTGGAAGCGGCAGCTTACGCCTTAATCCAATACTCAACTCTGGAAAACGTCTTTTCCACACTCCAATGCATCTTTCAATGAGACTTGTCCGTATTTGCGATTCATTAAATAAAGTCTTAGCTAGTGTCTGTGGATTTTGGTAATGAATCAGTAGATAATCTGTTTCTACATAACCAGTCTTTAATTATTATTCTATTCCCTAATGCACGATTCTTACAGTGGAATTTAACATAAGAATTATTAAAAATCATACAATAATGAGTAGAACCAGGCCAACATCCCAATATATTTAGAAAAATCAACTTGGCTGAAGGCTTGTTTCATTGTATTTATGCTTGATTTTATCCTCAATCAGAGCTAGTAGAAACTGGACAGACTCTTTTAAAAGTTTGAATCGGGGATGAATTTTTTTAGAATCCTACTGATTGAAGTGATCAAGTCTTTATCTGACGCACCTTGCTACTCTCTCTGGATTAATATAGTCATTAAATATGTACCACGTACGTACGTACTTTTTCGATTGCTAAGTCATCAATAATATTAAAAATCCATGGTATGTCAAAAATAATTGCAAACCAAATTGCACTAATATAAACGTCACGTCAACTCGAATTATTTGTTGAATAATACGATTATCTGGCGATTGAAGAATCAACGATCGTTTTCCTAATTATCAAAACAGCGTTCATAGCGTACTATAGATGCGGTAAAATTCATCGTGACTTTGACATTACATGTGACTTGACTTGTGCTTACAGTACTGACGGTTCGGAGCATTAGCATCGTGAGCTTTGACATTATATTGACGTTTCAAGTCAACGTCACTATCGTCACTTTCCTCGATTACGAAAAGTGCTTGAAATACAATCATTTTACCATCTTCATCGACTACACTAAACACTCCAATCATGTTTATATCAAAAAATGCTCTGTTCGGTTATGTTTAACTTGTTGAGTTCGTAAGCACACTTACAAGGTGTCCAAATTATTAGTAAAGTTAACAGACGTGGGAGCGCTCACTAAATACCCCACGGTTGCTGTTGAAACGTCGTTTCTACTGTTTTCATAATTCGGATAACGGCCAAATAGATTTATTCCCCAGATAACGGAGTTATTCGATGAATTAGTCTTACTTAGGTTTTGAAAAATGCGATATCTTGCTATCTGTCGAATAAAAGCTGTATGTTTATCTGGGGATTGAAAAATCGGCTCTAAAGAGAATATGCAAATACATGTGTAAAAACATTAAAATATACTACACTTACAGTACGCAAAAGAAATTTTAAATATATTGCAGTAAGTTTCGGTTACGGCCGAAAGTTCGGTTTCGGTTGAAAAAATCGTTTCGGTCGGTCACTAATAAAAAGTGATTCAAGACTGTAAATAAATATTTTTCTGAACATTTAAAATTTGTACAAATCGACATTGTAGCTGCACCCAGTATTCATTTGCCTCTTTCCATTAAAGTGACGGCTTAATGGAGGGATTGATCTTATATACTCTGCTTTCATACTCATTTGGTGAAAAAAAACTAACATAGAATGTTGAATGTTAGTATAAGGGTGAAAGAATACCATTGTTATGAATTTGAATAAGGAATGGTAGGCAAACCAGGGTTGCATTTCTATATGGCCAAGATTAAATATTTTACTTGGCAAGGAATCCTTTGAATAAATAATAGAAGGAAGGAATATGTTAAATAAAATGTGGCTCAGGCTTAGAGTAAATGTTTTATTATATTCTAATTTGAAGTTATTTGGATGTATGAGCTATATTATTATAATGCTCGAACCAAACCACTTGTTTGAAACAAACATCCATCTCACAGATTTTTGCAAATATAATATTAGGTCAAATATGTGTGTTTCTCAAAAATACAGCCCAAGTTCAGTTTAAGTCAATTTCAATCAATGATCATGTTAATGTCTGTCCTTTTCATAGATAATTTTCATCTTCTTTTGTCAAACCTTATTTATTTTATTAACTTACTATGTTTTTGAGATATAAATAATTTGAATTAGACATATAATGTGCACACACGTCTCAGACGGGGAGGTGATGATCCGGTCGGGCGACCTGCACTCGGACGGGTACCACCTGCTGGGCTGCGACCTGCGCTGCCTCAGCGAGGTGCGGCGCAAGCTGGAGGCGGGCGGCGCGTGCGGCGGCGCGCCCACGCTGCTGCTGGCCGAGTGCGTGCTCGTGTACCTGCGGCCCGACGCCGCGCGCGCGCTGCTGCGCCACCTGGCCGCCGCCTTCCCGCGCTGCGTGCTGCTCGTGTACGAGCAGTGCAACCTGGCCGACCGCTTCGGCGACGTCATGCTGCGCAACCTGCGCGCGCGCGGCCTGCCCTGCGCGCCCGGCGACGCGCACCGCCGCGCGCCCGCCGAGCAGGCGGCGCGCCTGCGCGCGCTGGGCTGGGACGCGGCGCGCGCCTGGGACATGGAGGCCGTGTGGCGCGCGCTGCCCGACGACGACCGCGCGCGCGTGGAGGCGCTGGAGATGCTGGACGAGCGCGAGCTGCTGCTGCAGCTCAACACGCACTACGCGCTCACCGTGGCCACGCGCGGCGCGCTGTTCGCGGACCTCGACCTCAACGCGTAACCGGGACGACGTCGCTCATTAAATTGTTTCGAGTGGCTCTTGAATTTGCATTCATTGTATTGAATCACTTACATTTTAAAGTGTATTTTGTTGGTCTCTTGATTCGGTTACTATCAGATTACTTAATTTTGCAAGTATGTAGTGCTGTTTACATCTGAATGTGAACTTCTCAATAATATTTACAAAGTGAATTCTAAGATAATTGTATAGTATTAATGATGCAGCCGAGTCGAGTCAAGAAGGCTACGACCGCCCACGCCCTTCAGGCCACACATTACTCAATCTATTGTACTTCTAAGTGTTAATTATTTATTAATAAAATATAAAGATGTATAGCAAGCGAGGCGCAGTTTCATTTGACCGTAGCTATATGTGAGGCAGGCAGGCGGCGAGCGCGCGCCGCAGCGCCTGGCGCACGTCGGCGCGGCCCTCGCAGAACACGTGCGTGGCGTGCCGCTCCACGTGCACCAGCGTGTCGTGCCGCGGCAGGTGCACGATGCAGCCGTCCGCGCCCGCCTCCACGCGCGCCTCGCCCACGCCCTCCCGCGCCAGCGCGCGCACCAGCGCCTCCACGTCCAGCGCGCTCCAGTGCACGCGCCCCACTGCCGAGTCGTCGCCCGCGGCCGCGCCGGCGCCCGGCAGCGGGGGCGGCGCCGCCAGCTCGAGGCGCGCGTCGCGCACGCGCAGCGCCGCGCACAGGGGCGCCGCGCGCAGGCCGGCGCGCAGCTCCCGCGGGCAGCGCGCCGCCTGCGCCGCCAGCGCGCCGCACAGCGTGGCCCGCGCCGCGCGCCGCCGCACCGTCAGCGAGCGCGCCGCGCCGCGCCGCACCACCACCGTGGGCGCGTCGCAGCTGATGTGCGGCCGCGCGCCCCCCGCCGCGCCGCCCGCCCCCGCGCCCCCCGTCGCCCCGCCCGCCGCGTACTGCTCCGGCAGCGCCAGCTCGCGGGGCCGCAGCTCGCGCACCAGCTTGTTGGCCTGCGAGTAGTTGAGCGAAGTGTCGATGGGGCAGTGGAACGCCTTCATGCTGAGCGGCTGGAACGGCGCCAGCGCCTCCAGATACGGGAAGTCGGGCTCTGAAAGAGGAGATTCAACATGTTATACTCCTACTGAAACTCCATCGTAGTGCATCAGGGGCGGACCGTCACCTGTGAAGATGATGGCGTGCGCGGGGTTGCTGGCCCACAGCTCGACGAGGTGCACGGCGGCGCCGAAGCGCAGGCTGGGGTGTCCCGCGAACACCACGCAGGGCTGGCGGAAGTCGGCGCTGAAGGCGTCGTCGTGCAGAGAGCGCGCGTGGCGCAGGCGGCCCGAGCGCACGAGCGCGGCGTGCGGGAAGGGCTCCTCGGGCAGGTACACGCGCGCCTGCTTGCCCGCCGACACCCACTCGGCCAGGATGTTGCTGTAGGCCAGCGACGAGTCCGCCACCGGCGACACCACGTACAGCGGCACGTGCGCCAGCCCCGCGCCCTCCAGGTGCGCCGACAGGCACTCCAGCAGGTCGTACAGCACGCCGCTGGGGTACACGGGGCACAGCGCCGAGCCGCCGGCGCGCAGCGTGACGGTGGCGTGCACGCACAGGTCGCCCAGCATGTGGTCGGGGTTGTGCGCCGGCGTCTGCGTGAGCGCGGCCAGCACCAGCAGGTCGGCGCCGCGCAGCGCCGCCTGGTTGATGGGGCGCGGGTGCGTGGTGAGCGTGCTGGAGCCGCTCACGTAGGCCACCTTCTCGTGCGCCGAGCGCAGCACCCAGTTGGCGGAGCCCAGGCAGAAGCCGGAGCTGACGGGCGTGGCGTCGAGCGCGCCGTACACGTCCACGCGCTCGTCGTAGCGCACCACGCGCACGCGGGCCAGCGCGCGCGCGAGCGCGGCGGGCGCGAACAGGCGGCGCCAGGCGCGCGGCCGCACCGCGTGCGCCAGCGGCGCCGGCAGCACGTGCAGCAGCTCCTTCCAGCGCCGCGCCGCCGCCCCCGCGCCGCCCCCCGCCCCGCCCGTGCCCCCGCCCGACACCCACTCCGACAGCTCCTCCAGGTAGAACCTGCGACCCCAGGCAATAATTATTTGAATATTATTTTAAATAAAACTTGCTTTCTCTACTAAAATGCAAAATGGCTAAACTAAGACAGTTTAGTATTTGCAAATATTGGATATCCATCCAAAATATAGTACTGTATCTCGGATCAATAAAAATAATATATATTATATCTCTAGGTTTTACCTTTACAAAAAATTGTTCCAACATTTTTTTTAATATATTACAGAAATAGTGCTTGGATATAAAAGTATGAAAGTGAAAAATGATTCCTATGCTTCCTTTTATATATGCAATGAATTTGTTCAAGTCCTTCTAAACTAAAACCATAAGAAAAACAATAAAATTTATATGTCCTGCCTCTTATTTAAGATGAAGATGTATAACTATTAATAATAACAACCTACAGTTCTACTACAGGCAAGGTGTAGCGGCTACATAACAATACAAACAATAGCTTCATAAAAATGTGTACAATATTTAGATTCATTAACCAATTGTATTTTTAAAATACTTTTTTTAGGAAAACGTGTATAAATTTGAACATAGCAGAATTTCCTGTCACTGTTAACACAACAGACTGGGGTTCAATCCTGGCTCCAGGAAATGTATTATACAATATTTTTTGTCTATTCTCTATGAATGCAAGGTGCACTACTCAATATGCAATATCAGAATTTGACAGAAAGTGGGGAACGGAAATAATAAACAGAGAGCAACTGAGAATCTCCACAGAAATACTAACAACATATGTTGTAAGAACTGTATAAAAATTTGCACATAGCTAGATAAGAATATTTGGCTTAGTTGTTCAGAGCCCTGAGATGATTTCAGAGGGACATATGTCCAAATCCCACTAGTGTTAACTATTTTTTTTTTAGCTTCATGCTTTATTCCGCACAAGGCAGGGTAGGCAGAGGGAACCCGGGAACCTAGTGTTAAGACATTCCGTTTCACACTTTCTGCCGAATTTGAGGCATTGCGTGTTGAGTGGCGGAACTCAACGCCGCGCTTTGCCTTATTACCAGAGCGAAGAAATGAAATATTAAATATTTAAATTGAAAATATTAAATATTTCATTTCCTCGAGTGGGGATCGAAACCAGAACCTGTCGGTTACAGCCACACGCTTATGCTGCTGCGCCACGACAGGCCTTGTTAACTTTTTTACATTTGCAAAAAAATATTTGATTATAAATGCTCTTAAATTACATAATTTATGACTATAATATTAGTTACCTTCCTATTTGCAAGGTGGGTTCTGTAGCATACACCTGCCCCTTAAAGCCCGTGTCCTCTGTGATGAAGGGCAGAGCCATCATGCAGGTGTAGTTAGAGATGAGGATCACATCTAACTGGGAGAAGTCGACCACCTTGTCTAGCGGTGGACAGAACTCTGGTATGCTGTCCACAAACACTCGCCCACAACACTCTTTTAGCTCCTGTAAATTATATTATTACAAATAACATAGAAAATTAAAAAACAAAAATTCTATGAAAATTATAAATGATTGTATTTGGTCAGAGTAAGTCAGAAGATTTCGCACAGAGCATTGGGTCCTCAACAATGCGAACCACTTTACATTGTATGTGATAAAATGTTTTAAGATACTTTTGTATCTTGCACTAGTGTTTTTGCATGCATGAGCCCAGAGTAGAGAATCTAATATGAGGTTGTACCTGGGCCCCATACAGGAACAAACAGTGTTTTGATATTAAGTACTGTCTTATTCTGGCAATTACACCCATGTATACATATATACACTATAAATAATTCACAAAATCTTTTAAAAATAATAAATAAAATACCCCTTCTAGTAAAGGATCATTGACATGTGGTGGTGTATAATTGGGCAGCGACGCAAGCCGTGTGCTTGGTACTGGTGGCAGCGGCAAGAAGTTTAGAACAGAGTGAGCGGAGAGCCCGCAGTCCAGCATTATCAGCAGTTCTTTAAAAGATAGCACGAAGCATGGCTTCGATGCATCACTGCTTAAACAATACTACAAAAGAGATTTTGTTAGTTTGAGTATTTCAACAGAACAAGTTCAGAACAATATAATAATAGAACACAAACTTAATACTTACTAGTTTCATACTGATTTATTCTAGTTGAGATTCGTTTATATTAGAAATCAAAACCTCAGTGTATGAAAAAGTTCATAAAACAACAAACTTAGGTGGTGTTATTAGTTTTAAGCAATATGCTGATTTATGTACAAATTTAATGTAAGTTTTTGACACATTTATAAAAATAACTACTATATTATTTTTCCAATATTACGATTTACTATACGTCAGTTATTAACAAATATATTGAAATTATTCTATTACAACGCGAGTCGGTACTTTTTGACAAGCATCGTCTGACAATTAGCATTTGACATTGAAAGTAATGACATTGACAGCAAAGAACTTTAAAACTACTCTGACCGTTTTCGGAATTATTAAAACGGCGTTCAAAGCGTATCACAGAGTGCTGTAGCATTCGTGTGACTTTGGCATTGAAATTATATTATCGTCACTTTTGTCAATTACGAAAAATGCTGGAAATACAAGCATTTTACCAAATTTCACCATCAAAAAATGCTCTGTTCGGTTATGGTTAACATGTTGAATTCGTAAGCACACTCACAAGGGGTCCGAATTATTAATACACACTAAATCGGAGCCCACGTTAGTAATTGAAATGCCATTTCTATTGTTTTGACAGTTCGGAAAATGGCCTAAACTGTATAAAATACATTAACAATAGTCCGATGAATTCAAATTTAAATTAAATGTATAAAAATGGCCACTGTGGCTCAATTTTTAGAGATAAACATGTACCATCGCAGATTTTTATATAGGTTTTTGAAATGGCAATGTTTTTGTAGAACATTAGTTTCATGTATGTCATAAAGTTGAGCTAGCGCATACCATGTAAGATATCAAAGATCTCATTTTGCCGATTTTTTCATAAAAAAATGGTAATTCTAGAAAAACTTATAGTATGGTCTAAATGTTTTTACTATTTTTAAAGTGTTATTCCACACTTAGGAGAGAAATATACTAAATTTAAAAACGTATAAAATTTTGAAAGGATTTGAACCCGCGCTTATTGGAAACCGTCCAAGCGCTCTGACCAACTAAGCCATTCGTTCTCACCAAGCTACGTCGAAATTCTTATATGCTTTTCACTAATATTTACTAATAGTCAATATAATAATCAATGTCAATAATAAATATATCAATCAATGTCATGTCACTTTAAAAAGGCAAATAATTTCTACTACTATTTACGAATAATAAATATATTAATCAAAATATTGAATTTAAATCACTATCGAATATAAATTATCAGGACATACTTAAATCGTACTTATATGAAAACAGTGACAGTGACCGCTACAACTTCATACGACTGCAACCGCTGCAACTTCATACTGTAAT
Source organism: Eueides tales michaeli (assembly GCA_018249855.1). Taxonomy (NCBI): domain Eukaryota; kingdom Metazoa; phylum Arthropoda; class Insecta; order Lepidoptera; family Nymphalidae; genus Eueides; species Eueides tales. The sequence goes on along the minus strand of DWMZ01006732.1, from coordinate 1,971 downwards.
TTATTTGTGACAAATCTTAAAATTTCACTCTCATTATTTTTTCATAACGCGCATGAAGAAGTATTACTTCAAAAAAAATATCGTTACAAAATAAAACATCATTTGGTAAATATGACGTAAATATAATATATTCTGTTTTCGTTCCGGTATATTGCAAATACAAAGTGGCAGATCGGCAACATTTAGTAGTATTTTTATATTAGTAGTAGATGTTCATGTCATTTGTGTGTATTCGTAGCTGCCTCACACGTAACACAGTAGGGATAAAAATACATAATCTTCTCTAAACTACTGAAACTAAATGAATTTTGATTAATTTTCTTAGACACACACGGCCACGAAATATTTTATCCTATATAGCCGATATATTTAGTCATTCTACTGCATATAATTTATATTATTTAAAATATTTAGTAAAATTACAACGATATATTTAGGTACGATCTTTGTACTTTTAAAATGTTCATTAAGCTTATTAAAAAAATATTTTAATTTTAAATGACAATATACAACATAAAATAATAATAATAAAATAAAATTTACTTAAATAACATTTTTTTATCAGTAATCACGATTTTTCTTTAAAACGTGATAAATAAAATAATGTAAGTTATATGGCGTGGACATTAAATTCATACGACATTACTGTACATTTTCTATTCAGTTTTTTTATCAAAGTTTCCTTGATGATAATTTGCATTTCATATAATCATTTAGGTATAAGGATAAGTACTTAAACATCCTTAAGGATAATCTTTATAATAGATACTTACCTTTTAACAAGACACCTACAATTTTTAACAACAATCATTAATATGTAAGTAAGAAATAAACATTAAAATAAGTGTTATGAAATATATTATCAACGTTTATATAAAAATATAATTACAAGGTGAAATTAGGTATTATACAGTAAATTTGTAATCATACTGAGCGCATTATGCGCTCAGTATGATCTAGCTCCGCCGAGTTGGGGACCTTGGCACGGTCTTTTTTAGATCTAAAAAACTACTAATTCTAAAGCTAAGTACTGGGATGTATTGGTTGTTAACCTAACTTTTCTGTGACGCGCGTCCCCGTGTTATTGAGAACACCAACAAACTAGGGGCACCTTTATACCAATTTGGTGTATTTGGATGAATTATCACTTAACTAATGTTTACTGATATATTTAAATAAAGAAAAATATTCAAATATTTTTATTAAATTTATTAAATTCTGTAGTGAGTTAAGTCCAACTCGAGGAAATAAGACATTTAACATGTTTATTTTCCTCGCTCTGGCAACGTGACAACTCAACATGCACTGCTTCTAATTCGGCGAAAAGTGAGGATGGAAGTGTCTTTAATGAAAATGGAGTACCTTAACACTAGGTTTCCAGGTTCTCTCTGTCTATCCTGCTATCTGCGGGGTATGACGTGAAGCAATATAATAAGCATAGTTTTGGTTCATATTTGGTTAATAATTTGAAGTGATAAATTTCAATTTTATTCTCTATTCAACAGAAAAATAAGTAACCTTTATGACCTTATAGAGCAATCAACAAAAAATCTATAAATAAAGAGTTACCTATACGTAATGGTTTTTCAAACGAATGATGTTTCAGCCGAATTTAAGGTAAGTGGCGGAGTTTAAGTTAATTTTTAGACGCCGCGTTCTGCCTTGTCAGAGCGAAGAAATGAAAACGTAAATTTAGTATTTAAATTGAAAATATTATATATTTAATTTCCTCGAGTGAGGATCGAACACACTACCTGTCCCGTTCACAGTCGCACGACTGTGATTGTCTTTGACGAGTCGGATTCTATAGTTCTCGTTTTGACCTTTTGTCTTCCACGTTGCACCGTTTTTAGCATATTTTAATCAGCTATTTTTTTGAAAGATAAGTTGTGGTTTTGTAGCGCTCTTACCGCAATGTCCATTTCATTTTGCTTTATTGATATTGGTTCTTTCCGTTGTCCGTTTATATAT
>DWMZ01006731.1:0-10173 GCA_018249855.1 Eueides tales michaeli | reverse complement strand
GTGTGAATTTGAATTTCTTGATGCTATGAGCTACCTGTTTAATTCTTGGTTTTCTTTTGTTTTATATAAATATATCTACCTACCGGTATTTTTGTATCAGCTTCTCGCTGTATACCATACATAGCTGAATAGACAGATTTTGGAAATCTAGTATTAAGAAATCCGTTTCCTTTAAGACAAATTTCTCGCTTTCACCGAAATTGAGGCATTAAATGTTGACCGCCGGAACTAAACGCCGCGCTCTGTCTTATTACTTGAGCGAACAAATGAAAATGTTGAAAGATTAATTTCCTCGTGTGGATATAGAACTCACAACCTGCCGCGTTTCCTTGTGGCCTCGCGTTTTAATTACTTCATTGATATTTGATATTAACTTGAATATTTCAAGGAGGAAAGATTTTGGTATCATATTTTTAGTTATTTTAATAGATATTTTTACTATTTTTCAAGTGTTATTCCACACTTAGGAAAGAAAAATACTAAATTTAAAAACGTATAAAAATTTGGACGAAGCAAGATTTGAACCCATCCGTCCTCACCAAGCACCGTCGAAATTAACAACATAAATAAGTTGTAACTAACTAACAACATAAATAAGTTGTAACAAGCGTTTTATACGCTTGTTACAACTTATTTATGTTGTTAGCTTATTAATGTTGTTGTTGTTGGTTCAAATCCTGCTTCGTCCAAATTTTTATACGTTTTTAAATTTAGTATTTTAATAGATTCTTATTGATTTCCGATTTTAGCGTAATAGGCAGAGAAAACAAAGTATAGAGACATTTTATACAACTTCCGATATTACATCAATAGCGCAACTTAACACCGCGCTTTGTCTTATTACCAGAGGAAGCAAATGATAACCCCGAGTGGGTATCAAACCCACAACGTTTTTATTTTACTTAAGTGATTAAATAAACACTCATGTACTGTAACGCGTGTAAACTTTAACGTACTTGCGTCTCAAATAGGAACCACCGCGATGATCAAGGTTCCCAATTAAGAAAATACCACACTGTAATCAATTCATTAATTCAGGAGCTACAGTGCCACAAACAGACAGGCAGACAAACTAGCATAACACCTTTTTTTTACTTCTGGGGCTGGAAATCCAATTAACTACTTTGTTCCTAACTCTTATAATACGAGAGATATGTAAATATGGAAGAAAATTAAATTTTAATGACCACCTCCAGTGGCCATCGCGAAGGCAGCATTTTCCTATATAAAGTTAATTTTTAAACTATCCCTGGCTTATAATTTAATTAACTGACATTTTACAGTTCTCGGTGTGAACAGTCGCTTTAACATTTTAATTGCCGCTTTTAAATTACATGAAAGTACAAAAAAAAAGGTTGAAATTGTTTGCGCTGAATATTAATAATGTTGAAGTTAATATATTTTCTGAGACCTGTCGTGGCACAGCGGCACAAGCGTGTGGCTGTAACCGACAGGTTCTGGGTTCGATCCCCAGTCGAGGAAATGAAATATTTAATATTTTCAATTTAAATATTTAAAGTTTCATTTGTTTGCTCTGGTAATAAGGCAAAGCGCGGCGTTGAGTTCCGCCACTCAACACGCAATGCCTAAAATTCAGCGGAAAGTGGGGAGTGGAAGTGGAGCGGACTGTCTTAACACTAGGTTCCCGGGTTCCCTCTGGCTACATTGCCTCGTGCAGGACACAGCGTGACGCTAAATAAAAGAAATAAAATTATTTAAAAATAATCTCCAAAAATTCATATTTAGTTATTGCTCTCTCAACTTCACTCAGTATCCTGCACATGGCAGGGTAGACAGAGGGTGCTTGGGAACCTAGTATCAAGACACTCCGTTCCCCAATAGGGTACTTAGTTATTGCCATTTTTCATATTTCATCAAAGTTATATAAAATATATTGCAAACGACGTAAAGCTATGAAGCTTTTCCCTCGTAATGAAGCTAGTAGCGCTTCATTAAGCGACCCTTTTAAGCGCTTTTGTTCTAGTCGATTATTATTTAGTAGACTGAGTTACAAGAGACTTTGGGGGCCAGTCGTGGCGCAGGGGCACGAGCGTGAAACTGTAAACGTGAAACGTGAAACTGTAAAGCGTGAAACTGTTAACGACTGTAAACGTGACCGTGACGTGGTTGTAGGTTCGATACCCACTAGAGGTAATCAAATATTTAGTAGTTTCTTTTACTAACTTTGGTAAGTGGCAAAGCACGGAGAGTTCTGCCACTTAACACACATTGCTTCCAGAATTCAGCGGTAAGTAGGTTAGTGTGTTAATGGGAATATCTAAAAAATTGAATAATACCTTTTTTTATATAAAAAATAATAGAAAATAGTGATGAACCACTGTGTTTATTTACACATACTATATTTGCTTGTTTCAAAAATTTATGGTAAAATGAGATTTTGAACTCCAGTTAGATAAAACGCGGCGTTCAGTTCCGCTACTAACACAACAAAAAGATATAAGAATACAATACCAATATCTCTCAAGACAAATTTATTTCACATTTCGACTTCGAAACAAAACATATCGTACAACCAAGTAAGTGCATTTGAAATGGCGTTAGCCGAACGAATATAATTTTAGCACTTTATTGATCGGTCTGGCTTCTACATATTTAGAAGTACGGTTCTTGTGTTGTTTGTTTGTGTTTTTCATTAAACTAAGTAGATTTCCTAAAGAAATAATTAAACTATTTGTATGTAAAGTTAACAAACGATTATTTTAGGTGATAAGGGAGTGTTGATGAAAAATTGAATGTTACTGAATTATTACTATTATATATAGGTTCCTAAGTTCCCTCGGGATCCCTGCCATGTGCGGGATACAGCTTGAAGCTGAGTATATATAATACAAAGAAATTCTTTCAACATCAATTTCCTAGATATATTCTCAATTTCATAACTATTCTGATAATATTTGTACTTAGTTTTGATTATACTCTGGCTTATTTATATGAGAAGCGTGCAGATTAATGCGGGAACCTAATGAGAAAATACTTCCTTTCTCACTTCCCCATCAAATTCAAAGTTCAAGTAACAACGTCTGTTACTAACGAGCTCTTACTAGTTGTACTATAGAATTTACTGGTTAAGCAAATCTTATGTAAAAATCCAACAAAAAAGAAAATATCCTCTCCAGTACATGAAATGCTGCAGAATTTATCCTTTTCTATATACCTATCTTTACTTGCAACCGTCAAACTTACCTAAACGGTTTTGAGGCATCGCCTTACATACCTCATACCTCCTGGCCTAAGTCGGGTTATATCTAACCAGTACAAAGATTTTTTTTTTTAGCTTTACGCTGTATCCCACACGAGGCAGGGTGGCCAGAGGGAACCCGGAAACCTAGTGTTAAGACACTCCGTTCCACTTCCGTTCCCCACTTTTCGCCGAATTTGAGGCATTGCGTGATGAGTGGTGGAACTCAACGCCGCTCTTTACCTTATTACCATGGCGAAGAAATGAAACATTAAATATTTAAATTGAAAATATTAAATATTTCATTTCCTTGAGTGGGGTTCGAACCCAGAACCTGTCGATTACAGTCACACGCTTGTGCCGCTGCGCCACGACAGGCCTCGACAGTACAACGATATCTATGTTATTGAAATTTTAACACAACTAAGTTTATTAACTTATATATATCTTGGAATGTCGTGATTGTTACACATTTTAAATGAAACAATTTTAACTGGATTAATCGCGTATATTGTTTTTTGTACATTTTTAGAAATAACGTCGTTTCGAACACTTTGCAGTAGTCCGTAACGGGTAGACTGAGGTGGCATACGTATGTCAGTTGACATAATTATTATATCAAACTACCGTCTACTATTTATTAATTGCCTCTATATAATTACTTAATATATGCGATTAATCCGCTTAAAATTGTTTCATTTAAAGTCTCTCTCTCTCTCTTTCTCAGCTTCACGCTGTATCCCGCACATAGCAGGGTAGGCTGAGTGAACTTCAGAACCTAGTGTTAAGACACTCCGTTTCTTTTCCCACGTCCCGCCGAATTTGCGTGTTAAGTGGTGGAACTCAACGCCGCGCTTTGCCTTGTTACCAGAGCGAAGAAATAAAACCTTAAATATTTAAATTTAAAATTATTAAACATTTATTTCCTCAAGTGGGGATCGAACACACATTCACATTCACACGCCTGTGATGTTGCGCCACGATAGACTAAGTTAGTTCAGCAAAATTCAAAATATTAATTTTAAACCAATATAACTTATATAATATAAATATAGCACATATGGGGATGTACTCAGTAAGAGCTGGCTTAAGTCGGATCAACGCTGGTCTTGGTAATTAACCAGGCATTTGTAAATGTCCGCAGAATTGTACGGTAGTATTAACAATGTGAATACAAATATATGTGGAGTGGTGAAATCGATTATATACATATATCTGCAATCTCTGATTCTCTTCTTCTTTTTCTCTTCTATTTTTCTCTTTCGTATGAAACTTATATTTTTAATTACAGAGTGAATTGACACTTTCTTTTTGTTATTGTATACGTATAATATGTGTTCAAGCTGACTTCTTTTCATCTGGCTGTTTTTTATCACATGGAAAGTTACATTATGATAGTCGGTTGTCTGTTCTCTGGTTTTGCATAGATAGATATAGGTGGAAAATAAAAGCTATAACAATATATATATATATATATATATATATATATATATATATATATATATATATATATATATATATATATATATATATATATATATATATATATATATATATATATATATATGCGTTAAATACCGCCATTCAAGATATAATAGCTTGAACATCCTGTAGAAATTGAGGGTGTCTTAATTAGGTTCCCACTTGGTTCCCACTAAGTTCCCACTAAGTACCTTCCCTACATATGAGGCACACGTGAAGCTGAAACAAAAAAATAGAGTAGTTTCAAACTCGTTATATATAGATAGCACTTCACTAAAAGATCTAGTTGAAGCGACCATTAATCTTCTCCAGAGCCAAGAAAAATACACGCTGAGTAAGTCTTAAACATATAGGATACAATGCGGAGAGATAAAAATACTAAATACTTACTTAGTATTTTAAAAATACTAAGTACAAAAGATATTTTTTCTTATAAAAATTCACTAAAATTTAATTTCAAACTCTAATTATTATATATTATTCATATTATATGCTAGTTTTTGTCTCGTTATGGGTGATTTTATCATATAATTATAAAAAAATAGACAAAGCGCAGCGTTTAATTCCGCCATTCAACATGAAATGCCACTACAATTCGACGGAAAGTGGGGAAAGGAAGTGCCTTAACACTATGTTCCCAGGGTTTGCCTGCCCCTTGCCTATCCCTGGAGGATACATACAGCGTACCTAGCTAAAAAGAGAAAAATAATTAATTCAAATCCCAGAAAAGGGATTATTAATATGAAACATAATTTTCATCTATAATAAATAATATATACTTTTTTAAATTATTTCTGTATTTCAATTGTTTGACTAAAATTTTCCTTTTTATTTACAGGTAAGATAATATCGATGTTCATATCATCAACACTAACTAAGTAAAACAGGTAACAATTTGAAAGCTTAAATTTTATATAACTATATAGTTAGGTACTTAAAGGAGTTTAAACCAGTAATTTTTAATCCAAAAAAGAGAAACATAAAGGCACATCTGGAGCCGCATAGCGGAAGCCTGTCGTGGCATGGAGGCATAAGTGTGCGACTGTAGATGAGGTAAGGTATAGGTTCGATTTCCACTCAAGGAATTTTTTTTAGCTTCACGCTGTATCCCGCACGAGGCAAGGTAGGTATAGGGAACCCGGGAACCTAGTGTTAAGACACTCCGTTCCACTTCCGTTCCTCACTTTCAATTTTGGGGCATTGCGTGTTGAGTGGCGGAACTCAACGCCGCGCTTTGCTTTATTACCAAAGCAATGAAATGAAACATTAAATATTTAAATTGAAAATATTAATGAAATTAAGTGTTTCGCCACTAAACACACAATGTCTTTAAAATTGAGAAACGCAGTATTAAACTGATACATACATATAAGAAGCAAAAGTACTGTATCATTAATAAACTTTTTTTGGCGCTCTGATTAAATTTTTCCTTCCTAAGTTAGGAATTGCTAAGTATAAAAATTTCGACGGAGCTTGGTGATGACGGATGGCTTAGTGATCAGAGCTTGAACGTTTTTCAAGAGGCGCAGGTTCAAATCCTGCTTCGTCCAAATTTTTATACGTTTTTACATTTAGTATTTTTCTTTCCTAAGTGTGGAATAACACTTTGAAAATAGAAAAAATATTTAATAGACAGCATTCTCTCTTGCCAAACGATAATTCAAATTATCTTTGGGTAGCGGAAATTTGTAAAAATCTCCACACAGAGATGCTAGCAACATGAATAAGTTGTAACAAGCGTATAAAAATTTCGACGGAGCTTGGTGAGGACGGATGGATTAGTGGTCAGAGTGCTTCAACGGTTTTCAAGAGGCGCAGGTTCAAATCCTGCTTCGTCCAAATTTTTATACATTTTTAAATTTAATATTTTTCTTTCCTAAGTGTGGAATAACACTTTAAAAATAGTAAAAATATTAAAACGTTCTGCCACTAGGTCAGATGGTCGTTAATTTTTCAAGATTAATTCCCCACTTGGCCACTAATAACGGAGACTGTAATTTAATTCGTGGCTGCCTCGTTTCACAGAATTATCTGTTAAATTTAAATTACTTTTTCTTTTTTGTAGCTTCACGCTGTATCTCGCACTAGGCAGGGTAGGCTGCGGGAACCAGGGAACATAGTGTTAAGACACTCCGTTCCACTTCCGTTCCCCACTTTCCGAGTCGAGTGGCGGAACTCAACGCCGCGCTTTGCCTTATTACCAGAGCGAAGAAATGAAACATTAAATATTTAAATTGAAAATATTAAATATTTCATTTCCTCGACTGGGAATCGAACTCAGAACTTGTTGGTTACAGCCACACGATTGTGCAGCTGCGCCACAACAGAATTATCTGTTTAATTTAAATGACTTACTAACTAAGTCGGTATTTAATCTTACCTGCGAATAAAATAAATTGGAAACAATTTAAAAGTCGTCGGCTGTTGAAAATATATTGGATTTAAACGGTAGAGAAACACAAAATGCGATTTTGAGACGGAGACAACCCGAGGCCTTGTGGCGCAGCGTTACGATCCGCCATTCAACATGCAATGCTTCAAATTCGGCGAAAAGTGGGGAACAGAACGGATGGTCTTAACATTAGGTTCCCAAGTTCCCTCTTGTCTACCCTGCCATGTGTTCCTGCCAATACAGCGTGAAGCTGAGTGAGTGGGTAGTAAGTGGCGGAACTCAACGCCGCTTTTTGTCAAAACTTATTATAGATTGCAAATCGAATTACTCTAGTATTTTTCTACACCAGAACAGTTTTAGTTGCAAAAGGAATTGATCACATTGGTATACGAGGTACAGCATCTAGACCTAATTTAAATCCAAAGCTTTTAGAATGTAGCTTTGAAGTACATAGATTCGGATATTCTATAGCGGTGAAATTAATTTGTAGGATTTCATTATTTGTGACAGATTTTAGATAAATCCATTTGCGTCTTTATTGAAATTTATGAAGAAGGGGGAAATTTGAGGCCACTTGCAAAATAAAAGTACAGTACAGTTTGGTAGTTATAAATTGTGAGAGTGATGATTGTGAATTCGACCTCAATCGGAAGAATTATCAATTATTTTCGTGAGACATAGCGCGGCGTTTAGCTTCGCAACTCAACACGTAATGTCTTTAATATAGAGCGGGCATTTGATGAAATGACACTCTTAGAGAGAATAGAATAAGTTAAAGTTAAAATATTTTCATTACATATGTATATGCATATATACATATGTAATGAAAATATTTTTTGAGGCCTGTCGTGGCGGAGGTTGTGGATTCGATCACCACTCGAGGAAATGAAATATTTATTATTTTCAAATTGAATATTTAATGTTTTCATTTGGAAAATAGGGAACGTAAAGGAAATCTTTAATTTTAAGATCATTTTTACAAATAAGTAAAAACATTTTAGGTATTTAAAATATTCATAAAGGATCAATGGTAAGATAATCGTAGATCTTAAAAAAGAAACATAAAGATAACGTTATATAATTTAATTATTTAATTTAACTATAATAACAGAGGACAGAGGTGGAACGGAGTGTCTTAACACTAGGTTCCCAAGTTCCCTCAGCCTATCCTCCCATGTGCGGGATATAGCGTGAAGCTGAAAAAAAAGAATAATATAAATTTAAAGCTTAAAGCTCAAGGAATCCTAAAGCTAAGAGTTTCACGCACCTGTTGAGTCAAGTTTTACGGGTCAATAAAAAGGTTACAATAGTAAGACCTTTGTGAGGTGCTTCGATGAATTCAAACGTTTAGAAAATAATATTTCTAGTGAAATGATTGTTATTGTATGATTTTCATTAATAATATTTTGAAAGTATATTTTTTTATTTTATTTAGTTATTCTTAGCTGTATTACCTTTGCTTACCAAGGTAGTGGATATGCAGAGGGTATCTGGGAACCCTAGTCACTTCCGTCTCCCCTGTCTATCGAATTCTGGAGGCATCGCGTGTTGAGAGGCGAAATTAAACGCCGCGCTGGTTACGCCAACCAGAGCGAGAAAACGGAAATATCAAATATTTAAATTTCTTGAATAGTGATCGAATCCAACACCTGCCGTGTTTACAATCGCTCGCTTGTACCCCTGCGTTACGGCAAGCCTAATTTAATATTTAAATTTGATTTAGTTTATAAGATAAATTCTGTTGCTATAGTAATTTTTTTATTACAAATTCTATTTCTGAATATATAATAATTGTTAAATTATCGAATTAATAAAAAGCTACAACCGAGTCGAAAGGTGGCTTTATTGAAAAAAATGGCATTTCAATGTATATAGCTCTAAACCTAGTCTATGAAATTAGTTTTTAAGTATAAATAAATATTTACTTAGAAAAAAAAATTGAGGAAACGTTTAGTACATTCAATTTGAACGTAGCGGGATTTGAACCTACACTGACGAATTCATCCTAGAACTGAACATATTACACCTCTCAACCAAAAAAAAAAACCGTTTAGGAGCCACAACACCATAGAAAGACATAAAAATACTGACACAGAAACGTCAAATTGTAACACGCCTACTTCCGGCGAGTTCCTTAACAAAGGTTAACACAGCGGGAACAGGTCACAGGTGTATCCAAACTAAGTTTTGTGACATAGTTAGCGGATAACACGTCGGCCGCAATTACTGGTGGCCGCTACGAAATAATCTGTTTAAAAATTCAAATCCTACCAGCACCAGGCCATACCCAGTTTAATTGGTCATATGAAAATGAACTCTATGGTATTGGTATAAAGTGTATTTTATACGTATAGATGTTTTCCTGTAAAAGTGAAATGATTTTCGACCTTAATTTAGGGTAATAAGGTTCCCTTTTGGAAGTTTTTGTATATATGCTAATAAAACCAGTGGCTAATTGAGTGCCTCTGTTGTGGATACGAAATCGGATAAACGTTGTGTTGTATGAGGGTAGGCAGAAAAAAGTTTTAAATGTTTAATATTAATTGTTCTTAATGAACTTAGGGAGCTTTAAGTAATTTAGTTCTTTTATATTTTTTTGTCTATTTTATTTTTTTCGTACTTATTTTTATTTTTTATTATAAAAAAATAATAGAATCTTAGAGTATAGTCATCAATGGAAGCGGAGTGTCTTAACACTTGGTTCTTTGGTTCACGCAATGTGCTGCAATGATACTGCGTGAATCTATAAAAAGTATATTTATATTATAAAACTATAGAGTTTGTATCGTTAATCTCAGGAACTATTGGTTTGAATTGAAAAAAGCTTTTTTAGATCGCATAGTCCATTTACCTAGAAAAGCTTTACATCATGTTATTCGTTTTAATATGTACAACCCTCAGTAGTATCAGCGTTACCTGGAAGCTATAGATAATAGCAAAAGACAGAGGGAACCTAGGAACCTAGTATTAAGACACTCCGTTACCATAAGTCTGTTCTTGACTCTTAATTTGAGTTATTACCTGTTGAGTGATGGAACTCTACACAGCGCTATACATTACGAGTCTATTTGTAATACAAAAGCTTTTTCCTAGATGACTT
>DWMZ01006730.1:0-10173 GCA_018249855.1 Eueides tales michaeli | reverse complement strand
CGTAGCGCAATGGCTCAAGCGTGTGTCTGAAAACGACAGGTTGTGGGTTCGATCTCCACTCGAGGAAATGAAATATTTTATATTATCAAATTAAATATTTAATGTTTTTATTTCCTCGATCTGGTAACAAGGACAAGCGCTGCCTTAAGTTCCGACACTCAACACACTTTGCCTCAAATTGGGCGGAAAGTTCGAAACGGAGTGTTTTAGCACTAGGTTCACAAGTTCTCTCTGCCTGCCCTGTCATGTGCATGAAATAGCGTGTAGCTGAAAAAAATAAAAGAGAAAACGGAACGTTTGGGATAAAACAGTCGTAATTGACCTCTCTATAACCTGATCAAATCTACCAAACATTCTACATATTATTTTGATATAATTTGATTATGACAACATAAAACATATATTTTTAACAGGTATCTTCCCCAGAGGATATATCAGCTTATCAAATTAACTACACAAGGTAATATATAAACAAACATATGAGACAACTTTAATTATCTTAAAAGAAAAAAAATAGAAACTGAGTGTCTTATCACTACATTTCCTTTATCTACGTAGCTTAATACTAAAGAATCATGAAGCGAAAATTAATCTTTACTGATAGTGAAATTGTAACTATATAATAAATGTATTATATATAAGTGTATTAATGTAACAAAGCCCAAAAGAATTAACTTTAAAATTTCTATATGCCTGTGCGTTTGTGCACGCCAAACTCCCCTTAACATTTGGTTCATAAATAATAATAAAAAGTTAAATCAATATAAAATATTTTATGACGAAATTGCTACAATATAATTATTTATTAATTTGTTTAAAACTTAAGGGTCTAATATGTGAACAATGTATATAAGATTATAATATTGTTAAAACAATATTTCGGTACATAGGTATATAGTACATAGGGATGAATCCGCGAGCAGGTAGATAGTATTAAAGAAATCTTGTAATAAATTGCTTCACGGGGAATCTCGTATATAGAAATGTTGGCAGAGGAAACTTAGTGCTAAGACTAAGACACTATTTTCCCAACTTTCTACTAAATTTTCGAGACATTGTGTGTGCCGTCGCAACGCCGCGTTTTGTCTTCTCACTAGAGTAAGGAAAATGAAAATATAATTCTCCGAGAGGTAATCGAACCCACTACCGCCACTACGCTAAGGTGGCCTCTATATTTTTTAATAAGAATAATAATTTATATTCTAGATGGCTAGTATTCTGTCACGTGCCAGCGTTCTGTGACTCCCTGCCTCACTATGAGACATCGGTGGTGTTTGGCAGAACTCTGTTGCGCGCGGTGTTTAAATCCGTTTGTAGACAGTTAATGGATAAGTGTCACTCGGAAAGAGATAGAATGCCACCGGAGAAGAGAGTGAGTTTGTTTTTTTTTTTTTATATATATAATAGTGTATATTTCGTGTGAATTCTACAAATAAACGATTTTTCACATATTTGTAAGCGAATTCATCATAATAATAAAATATCATCTTAGAACAGAAGTAAAAAGCAAAAATATTAACGCAACATAGTATGTAACTTTTTTGTTTATAACTTTTCTTTAATTTCACGTTTTTTTCTCTTTAATTGGATGATTGTGGTGAGGAGTTTCGTATCTACATCAGAACAGTCTGGTGCCCACCTCAGATATATTATAATTAAAAAAATCTATTGCACAAAAAAAAATAGTTCAAAAGTAAATTTCTCCTTGGAAAATATATATATGTACTCCAATGCTCTTTTCTCTTTAGCTTACTTTAAAACTCACTCGCTTCTTTTATTATAAAAAGAATTATCTACTACAAATAGGCCTGTCGTGACGCAGGGGCTAAAGCGTGTGACTGTAAATACGAGGTTGTGGGTTCGATCCCCACTCGAGAAAATGAAATATTTAATATTTTCAAGTTAAACATTTGAGGTCTGTCGTGGCGCAGCGGCACAAACGTGTGACTGCAACCGATAAGTTCTGGGTTCAATCCCCAGTCGAGGAAATGAAACATTTAATATTTTCTATTTAAATATTTAATGTTTCATTTCTTCGCACTGGTAAACCACAGCGTTGAGTTCCGCCACTCAATACGCAATACCTCAAATTCGGCGGAAATTCAGGACCGAAAGTGGAACGGAGTGTCTTAACACTAGGTTTCCGGGTTCTCTCTGCCTACCCTGCCTCGTGCGGGATACAGCGTGAAGCTAAAAAAAAAGTTAAATATTTAAAGTTCTACTCTAGTAACGTGACAAAGTGCGGCGTTGAGTTTCCCCACTAAGAAAGTGGGGAACCGAAAGGAGTGTCTGGACACTAGTTTCCCAAGTTCCCTCTATCTACCCTGCCTTGTGCGGGATAAGCGTAAAACGTAACAATAAACAAAATTATCTACTATAAATATTTATTTGCCTTATTTTTTTCGCATGTTAATTAGAAACTGTTTTTGTTATTTACATCTCTTTAAAGAGCCAAGTTGAATTCTGCCACTCAATTTCCCCAAAACTTAGCGATATATAGAGAACTGAGTGTCTTAACGCTAGATTTCCTCCGCATATAGAGAAAAAATAATATGTTTTTTAATAATAAAAAAAAAAATCTATAGGTTTTAGTGCTGAACCACTTCCCTCGATTTCTGGGTTTGCTCGAAGAAGAGATTTTCAGTGCGAATTCTCCCATTTGGGACCCCGAGTTCAAGCAAATACCCCCTGTGCATCTACAGTCCATTATAGATAATAAAACACGTAAGTTACTTCCTATTTGTGGAAAAAGGTGTTGGATATATAGCTTTTTTATTACTATATTGTTAGATATAATTTTTGTTATATGTTTTTGTTAATTTCTATAAAAAATTATATTTATTTTTTTGTCACATTTTTGCTATATTTTTTTGTCATTTCACATTTACATTTTTTTTATTGTTTCATATTTTTGTCACATTTTTTATGTTTTTGTTTCCGTTATAAGTTTTATGTGGTTTCATTTGAAGCGGGGAGACGCGGTGAGTTCGAGCGGGTCACAGCGACTGGGGAAAGCAAAGATGGCTTCACAACTGTTTCTTTGTCGTCTGGTAATTAGAAATAATATTGATAACAATTGTTATAATGTCTGATTGTAAACGGGGTGGATTCACACTCTAGGCAATCAATTGTATTCCAGTCCTTGCTTTGGTTACTAAACATAAAGCAGCGTTAAGTTCCGCTGTTCAAATGTCTTGGTAATAATATATATATATAATAATAAGGTGGGGCAATGGAATGTCTTAAAACTATTGTTCCTTCTATCTACCCTGCACTATGCAGTGCAAACGTTAAAAATATATAATAGTTAATATTTTCTTTTTTTTTCTCATTTTTCATAGAAGTAAGTCAGATAATGTGTTTGAATTTTTGAAAATACGCAGAGATTCGTGAAATAAACTATGTTCAAAAATTGAAATTATTTTTTTAGTTTGAATTTTTTATATGCTTATGCTTTTTATTTGTCTATTGTGAAAGTGTAGCTTTCATGACGTTCATTATCATAAATTCATGATTAATACAAGTATATATATTTCCGATTGTTCCCTCAAATATTTAACATTAAGCTTTTCGTTAATTTACTTCTGGAATGTGTATATGAAAATGTAAAACAAAATCTTATACTGATATGACATAGAATTTATATAATCATCTGTGTCTATACACAATCTAGTTTAATGGCACTTGCACCTTGAATTGCCATTTCTAATATGATGGTGGGCTCGAAATCAGACAATATCTATATTTAAAGTGAAGGTTCCCAACATATCAATGTCTAAATTAGAGTCAAAGAGAATATTGTATTATTTTATTTTACAATATTTAACTACAGTGAATAGAAACATTTTCTTAAATTAAAACCGAATTTGAAAATCTAACTTTTCTCCCATACTAACACGATATCGTACATAATGTCTAAATATTTCAAAAGTTATTTTTGAACTCAGGTTCAGTAAAACAAGAGGGCTTAAAGCGTAGTGGGGATCGCAGTGATCGAAGCGACGCTAAACGCCGCCGTGTGGAGGACAATGTGGATGACGTCAGCGAACGCACTGTAGCTGACATTGTTGCTACTATAACGGACCCTAATTATATGTGTGGGCCGGATGTAAGTTTTTTTTTTGCTGAAATATTATATGCATATGCGAATTTAGATTAAAACTGCACTTTTTGGTTCAAAAGATATGTTTATATTCATACATCTTGAATATGAGAATTACTTTGATAAATTATAAAAAATATTACCTATATATTATTTTAGATAAAAAAATAACACAAATGTGAACCTAAAATAACACAAATTTTGTAGAAAATTTCCTCGATATCTACCCAGTCGATGGCACGAAAAAAATGTTTATAATAAAAATATTTTATTACCTTTCTGTATCTAATATTGTCTCCGCACGTTCGCTCGAAGAAAGAGAAGAAATTACCTCAAAGAATACGTTACACACACACACACACACACACACACACACACACACATATATATATATATATATATATATATATATATATATATATATATATATATATATAAATATTAATTATGCATAACCCAGAATCGAACCTAAATTTAGTTTACTTACACAAGCATGGTCATCGTACTCCATAGAAACTTATATCTTTATATGGGTAATCTTATCTATCGTACCAAATTTATCTCGCCGTGAATCTCTCAGATTGCTTTATGCCTTAGTTAATATCGAGATCCAGTTCATATTGTAAATACTCGTATTACCGTAAGTATTACGTTTTTTTTTAATGATTCATCATCGATACGTATTTATATGTTGATATCGTTTGAAACTTTTGTTAAAGTTACTTATTTATAAATTGTGGCTTGGATATCCTTCTTACTTCTTATAGTAAAGCGGAAAAAAAAGATTAAATGGAGAACCATAATATTTTATATATAATTCCTGTGTGCGTGTTTATCACAATAGTCCAAAACTGATAAACAAATTGCTATGCTCGATTACTTGTTAATGACCTGGAAAACGGAGCTGCATTTGGACTATATTTAAGATTATGTATTATATTCTTACTTATTTAATAATCATAATTATCATTCAACATATTCTTTTTAGTTCCCTACGAACCCCCTTGCAGATATGAAATATTTAATATTTTCAATTTAAATATTCATTCATTTTTATTTCTTCGCTCTGGTAACACAGCAATGCGCGGCGTTAGGTACCGCCACTGAAAACACAATACCTTAAATTCAGCGGAAAGTGGAGAACAGTAGAGAGTGTCTTCACGTTTCGTTCCAAAGATCCCTCTGCCTACCCTGCCAAGTGCGGGAAAGAAAAAAAAATGTTCTCTACAATCATTTCATAAAAGCATATCGTAACATTTCCTTGGCCAGTTGCTAATTATTACGGCTTAAGTATTTCAATGAAACGTTTTTTAAAACTTAAGGTCGTTTTAGTGCAATTTTATTCTGCAGAGGCTGTGGGTTTGAATCCCATTTGGGATAGTAATTTACTTTCAATTCCTCGTTTTGGTAACAATATACGATAATCTGGGTTCCGTCAATAAACACATCCTCGTGAAAATTAGACGATGAGTGAGAAACTACGAATAAGTTGCTTCTGCCTATCCTGCTATATGCGGGACAGCGTGAAGCAAACAAAATATACTCACTCAGCTTCACGCTGTATCCCGCACATGGCAGGGCAGGCAGAGGGGACTTGGTAACCTAGTGTTAAGAGACTCCATCCCCTTCACTACTTTCCGCCGAATTTGAAGCACTGCGTCTTCGTGTGGGAACCCACGACCTATCGCGTTTACATGTCACATGCTTGTGCCGCTGCTCCACGACAGGCTGGAAAAAAATATTATAGAGAAATGTAACTTTCCAGGCATTATTTCAAATGCAAGCGCCTCGCGACGAGGCCGCCAAGCTGGAGGAACAGCGCAAGCTCATCGAGTTCCATGTGATCGGGAACTCTTTGACGGGCGCTGTTAATAAACAAACCATGTTGTGGCTTATTGGTCAGTTATTGTTGTATTTTTATGATGAGAAAATTCAGCATCACGCTGTATCACGCACATGGCAAGGTTGGCAGAGGAAACTTGGGAACATAGTGTTAAGACACTCCGTTCCCGTTCCACTTTTTGCCGAAAAAAATTAAGAAATTCTTTAAGAAAAGTTCTTTATTAAATAATTATTAATTAACAGATGATTACGTGAAGTTAATGCGGTGATTTTAGAGTCTATTCCGATATGGAGGCATAAATCAATTATTTATTTTTAATTTTTTCTCTCCGATAAGAGGAAAGTGCAGTGTTAAGCTCTGCGGCTTAACACACAAATAATGTTATTAACGTTTGTATTGTAATGTTCTACAATTATATTATATACATAATAATAAAGTATAAATATTTTTAATATACATGCTTTTTTCAGGTCTTCACAATGTATTTTCACACCAATTACCGGAAATGACAAAAGAATATATATCACAATTAGTTTTTGACCCGTAAGTGATGGATACTTTACCTATTGATACTACGGTTATATTGTTTTAGACTATATTATATAAAGTGTGTATTAATTTCTTGTTTACAACTTCAAGAATATTTTTTTATATGTTAAATAATTATTTTTCTGGTAAAAAGTGTTTAAAAGACACATTTCTTTTTTATATATCGCATTGTATTGAAATAACTTAATTTGACTACCTAGAAATATTAAAAGTTACAACGAATACATGAAAATATATTATGTATAATATGAGGCATGTTTTCACGCAGAAGGATAAGTATGCAACTGTAAACGCAAACAGTAAATATTTTATATATAGTATTTATTTTATAACGCCCTGGTAACAAGGCAAAAAGAAACGGAGTCTCTTAATAAGATTCCAAGTTCCCTCTGCCTAATCTGCCATGGCGGGACACAGTGTGAAGCTGATAAAAAATGAATAATATTTTATATAGGACTATTATCAATCAATGAAAACATCAATAAAAAATAAAATATAACGATCAGCTTCTTAATTCTACACCTTTATCAAAAGCAAAAAAAATCAATTTACATCTTGATCCAAATTCATAAAGAATCATAACATTTTTTTTTTCATTATTTTTTTTCATATTATAGGCACTAACGCGAGTGCCTCACAATACACGATATTCTCGATCACCTTTTCTTCCAGCTTGCACTCGATCAATCAATATCAATTTTCTACGTCAACAACTATTAAAAAATAAAAATCGTACAGAACAAGAAAGTATTTTATAGAATAGAGAGATAACAGTTAAAAGTAGAAAATGCGTAAATATAATATGATATCATATTTTTTTGGCACATTGTAGCGTACAAAATACGGGGTTTCCTTCGTTTACCTCACAAAGTGCCTGAAATAATCAACAGGCACTAACAATTTTTCAAGCATATTTACGTAGAAATATTTTTCAGCAAACACAAAACATTAGCTCTTATCAAGGAAGGAAGACCTATTGGAGGTATTTGTTTTAGAACATTCAAATCACAGGTATTATTATATTTATATTTCTATTTTACCTTTCAAAAATTATTATAAATTAAGATAATTTTGTTCTTAATAATATAAATAAAATGGTATTGGAAATTTTTCGTTGTGACGTTAAGAAACATTAGCGTTTGAAATTTTTTTAATTATTTTTTTTAAAATAAGACTGTAAACTATTTTGTTCTTTTGCCATTTTTAAGCACCTACCGCATATCAGTATACAGTCAAGATCTAATGTAGTCAAAATCTAACGTAAAACATTTCATTTTCTACCACATTAAGTTACTAAATTCAACGCCGCACAATGTCTTCTCTATAGAACGATAAAAAATTAAAATATTTCATTCCTTCAAGTAAGAATCGACATAGAACCATCCAGTATGACCTTAATAGAGGTTTAATAATATCTTGTTACAGGGTTTCAGTGAAATAGTGTTTTGTGCTGTGACGTCTAACGAACAGGTCAAGGGCTACGGGACGCACCTCATGAATCACCTCAAGGACTATCACATTAGGAACAATATTCTGCATTTCTTGACGTTCGCTGATGAATTCGCTATCGGTTAGTCCTTTTGAAATTATTAAGTAAATATTAAAATTAAGAAACTTACTTTTTTTACAATGTGGTTAAATTTTGTGATGGTCTGTTTCATATTAATAATTTTCTTGTGTTGATTTTAACCTTCAATCTATTGTGTAGGTCAGTCGTTATCTGTTTGATCTACTAATTTTACTTTGTGGAAAAAATATTAGTTAAAACTGAAAAAATGAATATTTATGGAAATCATTTTTAGTTACAGTGTCATTGCGCTGCCATCACAAAATCACTATAACAGTTGTACCAGATTTCAACTAAATTAATCCCATATAAAGATATCAATCGTGGTGCAAGGCCACAAGCGTGCGACTACAACCTGGCAGGTTGTGTGTCGCACTTGAGGAAATGTGATATATAGTATTTTCATTTCCTCGCTCTAGTACTGAACGCCGCAAAACGTGGTGTAGAGTTACGCCACGGAAAGTGTGGAAAATGGTAAACGGAAGTGGAATAGGAACGGAGTGCTTTATCATAAAGTTCTCAAGTTTCCTATGACTACCCACCCTGCTTTGTACGGGATACTGCGTGAAGCTAACAAAAACAAAAATAATTCTATGTTCTAAATTACGATATATGTTTTGATGGCGTGCTGAATGACGGACACTTTGTACTACTGGGATAGTATATTTACTATCTATATGTACGATACTTTATGTGGGAAGCGTTTCTGGAATAGATCTCACAACCATAGCGTTTACACCCCACCACCGACCCACTGCGCCACTATAGCCTCATAACATTTGTTTTACATTTATTTAAAATAGTGACATGACTGCGGTTTCACCTGCCTTAATAACGCTATTTTATGTACTTAATTCAACTACTTTCTTGTTCTAATGATTATCACTGTCTAATGATTATATATCTAATGATTATCACTTTTAAAACAATATTTACTCATAATAAACTAAAATTTCGACTAAATGAATAAAAAAATTTTAGCAATTTTGTCGACCTTACCTAATGTTTTAAATTGGCATAACTTTTTTTATTACAGAATTGTCAAAATATAATAAAGAAGTGCATTTTAATCTAATTAGCCGTTTCTGATATTAGCGCGTACGTAAACGCACAGACAAAGAAAAAAATGTCTGTTTTGATTGGACTCTACTTCATTAATAAACATAGATAAATGAGATTTTCTTTGAAATAACTCCTGTTGCAGGTTATTTCAAAAAGCAAGGATTCAGCAAAGATATAAAGCTGCCGCGCGCCATGTTCGCGGGCTACATCAAGGACTACGAGGGCGCCACGCTCATGCACTGCGAGCTCAACCCGCGCATTGTGTACACCAAGTTCACCTCGGTCATCCGGCGACAGAAGGAGGTGAGTGTGTGTTTTTTTTTTATTTTGTCTCTTTTTTCTTTTTTAAGGTGAATATTTGGAATTAGTGGGATTTGAATCTGCGACTCTTGTATACCGTCTATATGCTGTTATCGAGCTATATCAATTTTGTTATCCTTATTTGTTATAAGTGTGTAGGAATTTGTTAGGAAAATGGAATATTCTTATTGTCTTAATCTGTTTAGAAAAAAAAGGGCGATGTTGATTTGCGCCACTCAAAACGCTAAGTTTTGAAAGTTAAGAATGCAGCGACTTATTATATTAGGTTCTTTAGCCTACCCTATTATATGAGCCATAATGTACAGAAGACGATAAATGTATTTTACATTAGGTAAAAATATTTTTTTTCGGATAAATATGTAATGATAAATATGTAAATATATATATAAAAATATAATACATACTGAATATGTTACTGAGACAGACGTGCAAGAAAGAATACTTGCATATTCTTTAAAATAGCGCTAAATCAATTCATGTTTAATTTACTCCTTATTTTAGAGTAGTTAGAATTCTAAATTGTGAGTTAGCTAGTGGCTTAAAGTGACCTTATACTTCTGCGCAACAGTGAAGAGGACCCCCGCAGCAATATCACTGCCGCATTAATAGTGTTAACAGACGATCGAACCGCACCGCGACCTTGGTGCGCCATCACACCATATTCGGTCGTGTGGAGGACGGTGCGCCGTAAAAATGGGGTGCGCAGGCAACTTAACTCCGCACCGCGCC
>DWMZ01006729.1:0-10174 GCA_018249855.1 Eueides tales michaeli | reverse complement strand
ATTTTAATCGAGTGTCCGTAAGGGCTTGTTTATCGCCGATAAAAATGTATTGATGGACTCTCCAAATTACCTTAAATTCTCAATAGGAAGATAAAAATAAGAATGGTCGATACATGCATTTTATATTTTGCAGAATTTGTATTAATAGAGATCCGTCGTGACGCAGCAGTATAAGCGTGTGATTGTAAACGACAGGTTGTGGGTTCGACGCCCACTTGGAAGTTAAATATTTGATATTAATCGGTAGAAATGGTAAAGCGCGGCGTTGAGTTCCGCCACTCAACACGCAATGCCTCAACCGAAGGTTGTCTTTAATTAAAATATATATTATAGTGGGTGTTTATTAATAAAAATAATTATCAAAAATGTTGTCTGTTTGTCTATTTCTTTGTGCATTTGTCCGCCCATCTCAGAAACGGCTGACGAGATTTAAATGCAGTTTTCACTATTATATTTCGGCAACCTTCCCTCAAGATTGTTTGTATTGTATGTATCAGTTACAATATATAAAATGTACACCAATTTAAAATATTTAATTTGATAAAATTGCCATATTTTTTTTCTATTAATTTAGCCGAAATTTTACTTTCTAACGTATAGATATTGTATTAAAAGTGATAATGTTATTACAACAAGAAAGCAATTGACATTAGTAAGTAACATATTATAATGCTAGCGGGCGAAGTCGCGGGCGGGTTGCTAGTATATAATAAATTTACATCTTATCACTTTTTGTACATGAAAAATATATCAAAAACTCTATTAATAGAGCATGGTATCAATGTCCAATCTGAAACAATGAAATTTTATTTTTTTTATTAAATACTACTAAAACCACGCTTATCTCACGAAAGCTAAACCGCCTTAAATGCGGTTATCACTATTATATATTTGGCAATCTCTCCTAATACATAGAGTTTATTTTATCTCATAAATAAAAAAGTTATATCTATATGAAATCAACTTAAATATACTAAATTTAAAAACGTATAAAAATTTGGACGAAGCAGGATTTGAACCTGCGCCTCTTGAAAACCGTTCAAGCGCTCTGACCACTAAGCCATCCAACTTAAATATTTCAAAAAACAACATTATCAACACAAAAGTAGTTCCAATATATTAAACAAATAACTGTACAATTAAAGCAGGCGACGCCGCGAGGCCTCCAGTAGTTTTTAATTATCGTAAACGACATAAAAACGATACAACACAAAAAAAAACCATACAAATTAACTTCAGCACTAAAATAATAACACCAATTTCTTCAACACTTTACGTGAAGAAAACTGATTGGAAATACCCGAGTGTATATAAAGATGTGAATGCCCATCAATTGATTAATATATTGATTTACACCTTTCTATTGATATGTAACGTTCGTTATAAATATGTTAGGGCTATTGCGTTTTGTATATAGAGTGGAGACCGCGCGGCTTCGCCCGCTTGAAATTATTTTTTTTGGATAAGACAAGGCAAACGATTCTCATTTCTCCGCTCTCCGCTTATCGGTAACAAGGCAGAGAGTGGCGTTGACTTCCGCCACTCAACATTCAATGCCTCTAACAGCGGGAAAGGGAAAAGGTAGCATGAAGGTTGCTCATTTTATTATTCTCATATTCGAACTACTAGAGCAATACATTTAAGGGTTAGTAACAGAATAATTGAGGACGCATAGACTTTTTTGACAGTTGATGTGAATTGATCTTTACGTGGGACGTAAGGGACAGGTTGTGTGTGTTCGATCACTACTCGAGAAAGTGAAATATTTAATGTTTTCTTTGGTAACAAATTCTAATAACAAGTGAAAGCACGGATTTCCGCCAATCAACACATAATCCCCCAAATTCGGCGGAAAACGGTGGTGGAATGGAGTGTCTTAGCACTAGGTTCCCAAGTTCCTGCCTACCCTGCCATGTGCGGGATACAGCGTGAAACCGAAAAAAAGTGTGTATTATTGTGTGTAGGTGTACGGTAATTGTGTCTGAACTATTCACACGTAAACTTTATAAATGAATGCGTTTATAACTTTTCAAATACTCTAGACGCTTGGACACAAGGTCTCAAAGCGGCTTCTGCGACACTTATCAACATGTTACAGTAAATATTTCAAAGAGACCTTTGTGTTTACACAGCAGACACTCGATGTATACACTGAATGTATATTTCAACTTAAAGATCCTGCTTGCTGTAGATGCGATGAAAAATGAAAATATTAAGCATTTAATTAGAAAATATTCATTATTTAATTCCTCGAGTGGTGAAATATTTAATATTTTCAATTTAAATATTCAATGTTTTCATTTCTTCGCTTTGGTAATAAGGTAAAGCGCGGCGTTGAGTACCGCCACTCAATACAGAATGCCTCAAAAATCGGCGGAAAGTGAGGAACGGAAGTGGAACGGAGTGTCTTGACACTAGGTTCCCGGGTTCCCTCTGCCTACCCTGCCTTGTGCGGGACACAGCGTGAAGCTAAAAAAAAAAGAGTGGAGATTGAACCTATATCCTGTCATGTTTACAGTCACACTGTCCTGTCATGTCATGTTTACTGTGCCCCTGCGCCACGACAGTCCTCAACAGGTCTATATTTTTTTTGCAGTTTTTATACTAACTTTTTTTTATAGAAAAGACACGACAAACAAGCGTACGGGTCACCCGATGGTAAGTGATCACCGCCGCCCACGGACCCGTGTAGCACCAGAGGAGCTACAGGAGTGTTGCCGGTCTGCAAGGTGGATGGGCACCGGGGCCCGGCGTTACCATTGGGTAACGCAGTGACAAAGGCCACTACTTAACGTTGGTTTTAAACGCCTATAAAACCGATATAGTTATAAAACCGACGATAATCTCAGGAACTATTCTTTTTTGTTCTTATAGCTTCACTTTATATTCCGCACATGGCAGGATCGGCAGAGGGAATGTTGTACGTATATTTGTTAGTGTATGTGAAATCTCCCAAACTCAATTTAATGTTTCAGATTTTTTTACTGTTTTTAAATTTCTATTCCAAACTTAGGAAAAAAATACTAAATTTAAAAACGTATTAAAATTTGAACGATGCAGGATTTGAACCCGCGCCTGTTGGAAACCGTCCAGGCGCTCTGAACCATTCGTTCTCACCACGCTCCGTTGAATTTCTTAAAAAAAAAGATTATGTTTTTAAGTTTAGTATTTTTCTTTCCTAAGTGTGGAATGACACTAAAAATAGTAAAAATATTTAATAAATAGCATTCTCTCTAACCAAATGACAATTCTAACGAATTGTCTTTGGGTAGCGAACATTTGTATAAATCGTCCCTACAGAGATGCTAACAACATAAATAAGTTGTAACAAGCGTGTAAGAATTTCGGTGGAGCTTGATAAGAACGAATGGCCTAGTTGGTCAGAGCGGTTGGACAGTTTCCAAGTTCGAATCCTGCTACGTTCAATTTTTCATACGTTTTTAAATTTAGTATATTTCTGAATTTATTTAATAATATTTCTGAAATTGGATTACGAGTTCAATTTTGATGACAATGAAATAGATAATCAATAATATTAATACAAAATGGCCGCCGAAACAAGATGGTGGATTACAAATTTTTAACAATCTAACGTGGGAAATAAGAGAAAATGAAAAAATAAAAATGAACGAGCTTGATTTGTAAGATATAACTATGAAAAACAACTAAATATAAGTTGTTTTAAAACATTTTTTTATTAATATATATAATACACATTAAATAATATCTTTATACATAATTTGCGTCTCAAACTACATGATTATTTATTTAATTAATTGAACTGTGGTTAAGCTATAAATATAATTTTGCAGCGCACTTATATTGACTTCTAGCATAGATAACATCGACCGTTGTCAATCTCTAACTTTTTTACATTTTTTATTATAACTACACTCTCACTGATTATCTTAACTAATGTAATTTACGAGTAGTCTATAGCCTCCCTCAGTAGATTGACTATTCAATAGAACATTTTTTCAAATAAAAGCATTAATTTCTAAGATTAGCGGTAACCAAACAATCTTATACATTTTGTCAATTATATGATAAATTTGAGGTCCGCCTGAGGCTTCGCCCGTGGAATCACACTTTTAATATTATTATCACTTTGAACATAAAAACTTAAAATTTTAGCTAAAGAAGCACAGATGTTGTAGTAATTTTATAAAACAAAATATTTTAAATTAACATAATTTTTTTTATTCATTAACCGATAAAATTAAAGAACATTATGGTTAGCCGTTTCTGAGATTAGCGTCTACAAACGCAAAAAAGTCAAATTAATATTTTAGATCCTATTACATTAATGAACGTCCCCTATAAGATGTTATTTAATAGATCTTCCATATACAGACAGAGATCAGTTACAGATTTATTATAAGTACAGTTACATATATAACGACAAAACAATACAATTTTATCTATCCCACCTTTACATAAAGATAATAAATGGCTTTTCATACCACAGACAATAATATGACAATATGAAAATGACAGATGCGGTTAATGTTCCCGCCATTTTCGACCAATGGCGGCGGGTTTTTTATCATCGACAGCTGCCGTTGCGTTATTGGGTGTTTTTACATGGGGTGGCTCTTTTCGATTTGATTGTTGTGTAAATTAGCTATGTTGTTTTGGGATTGGGTTCTTTTTTTGCTCTTTCTGACTAAATTTTTACGTTTTAATGACTTTTTTAATTGGATTTTCAAGGTAGACTATGATAGATTTGCTTAGATTTAATTACAGTTAGTTTGTTTATAAATATTAGGGATTTTAGTAATAATATTATTAAGAAAATATTTCATTGTTTAGAATTTAAATTTTCATTTTTTTTTCAGCTTCACCCTGTATCCTGCATGTGAGGGTTTTTAGGGACCTAGTTTAAAAATGCTTTGTCATTATTTAATTTGAAAATATTATATTTCATATCCTCGAGTACCGAACCTACAACCTGTCAATCACACTCTAGTGCCTTTGCGTCACGGAATTCCTTAAATTACACAATTGCAACACAATAATAAATGGCAAAGACCCAAAAAGTACAGCAAAAAAAAACTCATACAGTATATTACCGTAATAAAAGTATAAACACTTAACCAAGTAATTACTTACCACGTAATGGTTTCCATCTTGTTATTATCGTCGTAAAACTATAATATACAAGATTCAATCAGGTTCTATACGAGCTCATGGAAGCAAAATACATTAAAGTAATAATTTAATAGTTAACAGTGCGTAAAATATTTTTTACACTTTGCTGTGCATCTTACAATATATTTTACCTGTAATTGCGATGGTTATAGGTTTGAACTCCACTTGGGGGAATTGATTATTTTCTAATTTCCCTACTGTCATAGGACAAAAAACGAGTTGTTATGCCAGCCGATATAACAAGGCAAAGTGCAAGCCATATTCTATTATTATAAATTTTCTAAATAAATATTCATATTTTCATTCGGTCGATCTGGTATTAAGGCAAAACGCGGCGTAGAGCTCCGCCAGTAAATTCATCGAAAACTGAGGAATGGAACAGAGTGTCTTAATAATAGGTTCCCAAGTTCCTTCTGCTAATCTGATCCAGCGTGATGCTAGAATTTATCTACGTATATAACAATATAAGGCCAAACCGCAATATACGACAAACATAAGATATTTACAGCATTTATTACATATAATATTAGGAAACATGGCGACGCTATCGCCATGTGTTGCCAACAACTTCACGTAATGATACGTCCGCAAAATTTCAGTTTTATTGGTCCTTCTCTTATTACATCGCACCGCTGAGTCAAGTTTTTCATATTGGCTCGTATATTGTGGTTTTGTCTAGTTGGTTTTATTGTTTGAAGCTGTGACTGTAGAAAATGTTCGTGGGTACGATTTCTGGTTGGGTCAATTTTTTAACTTACTTTGGCAACAAGCGTTGAGTTCCGCTGATAATTATACGCTTAGGCGTAGAAAGGGATGGAAGCCGACAAGGCCGTGCCAACCACAATATGGTGGCCATTCCAGAATCTTTACTTAGAAAAATTAGGCTTCAAAAAAAGGCTTTTGCACAAAAAGATCAGTTCGAGAATCAAGTTAAGGAATATGCCTAGAAATCCCAGAAAATATACCTAAACCCTTCGAAATTTAACGGAAAAATCGGAAAGCAGTGTTTTAACACTAGATTCTATCTGTATGAGAAATACAGCATGAAACTAAAAATATTTCAATTGCTTTTAACTTAAAGAAATAAAATAACTAAGAAATTGTGTAGGTACAGTTAGAGAATTAAATAAAAAGTTTGTACTACTTTGTTAACAGTTATAAACGGTTTAATTCGTTTCAACTAACAAAATCATTTATAATAAATAATATACAGAAATCAAATATTAAAGCCTTATTAACTTAATACGCAACCAAATGAAAATCAATTGAAAAATGTCAAAAAACTGAAAAAAAACATAAATAGTTTGCTTTTACAACAAATTAAATCCATTTAACTTGATAAAATCGTGCAAACACAACAATATGCAATTTAAAATCCAAACAACGATTTTCCGTTACATTTAAACACAATTCAAAAATAATAAAAAAAAAAACAAGATTAGCCACAATGGCTACCTACCGCAGCGTGAAAAAAAAGAAAAAAACTCTATGGCCATTCAATTTTGGCGGGCTTTTTGACATCGCGTAAACATCTTGTTAGTGAGTGCCAAATACGTAGATTTATAAATATTTAAGTGCAATTGATACGACGCAATGGTGCGGTTGATTTTATTTAGTTCTTTTAAAAAATGTTTTCGTTGAGTGAATTTAAAAATGTAATACTTGAGATATAGGTATGTCATTTATTTTATGTACTTATTTGGAAATGTTAAGAAATACTTTACTCTATTCAACTTTACGCTGTTTCCCGCACAAGGCAGGGTAGGCAGTGAAAACTTGGGAACCTAGTGTTAAGACACTCCGGTCCACTTTCGTTCCCCACTTTCCGCCGAATTTGAGACATTGCGTGATGAGTGGCGGTACTCAACAAAGCGCTCTTGCCTTGTTACCAGAGCGAAGAAATGAAACATTAAATATTTAAATTGAAATATTTAAATTGAAAATATTAAATATTTCAATTCTTTGAGTGGGGATCGAACCCACAACCTGTCGGTTACAGTCATACGCTTGTGCCTCTGCGCCACGACCGGCCTCGAAATGTTAAGAAATTATAATGAATTAGAATTAATGTAAATGGAGCTAGGTGCGGCGTTGATCTCCGCTCCTGAACACGCAATGTCTGTGGATATAGTCCCACTTTCCGCGCAATACTAGAGAATTGACAGTGGGAAACGGAAGCGTTTTAATGAGAATGGAGTGTCTTAAATGTTGGTTCCCAGGTTTCCTTTACCTGAACTAATAAAAAAGAACTGAATATATTATTAGCTTTAAAGACATACTAGTTTCTACCTGGGGCTTTGCCCGCGTGATCAAACGAAAATAAATACTCGTATAATATATTTTAAGTAAAGGAGATAATTCTGATTACATTTATAAGATTAGATAAAACTCACGTACTTATTAAATTTAACAAGCCTAGTTAAAATCTTTCTCAATTAATGGACTATGTAACACATAAATTATCTTTTTACACCACTAGTTCCTAAAAATAGTTCGGTTAACCGAACAAACTCTATAGTTTTATAATATAAATATAAAAATAAATGCGCTTTTAAGTAAGGATTTCGTCTTGTCAACGCCAATATATAATTAACGATGTATCCTGCATACTGGTAGGGTAGGCAGAGGGAACTTGGGAACCTTCATTCCCTTTCTCCATAATTTTCGTAACATTGCAAATTGATTGGAATTTAACGCTGCATCTTGTATCCAGAACATGAAAATAATTGATCGGAGTGGGAACCGAAACCACCCCTGTCGTCAACCTTCTAACCATCAAATAATAATATTCATAACGCCCGCTTAATATAAATTTTATATAATAACCAAATTATATTAGAGGCCTGTCTTGGCTCAGCGGCACGAACGTGTGACTGTAACCGATAGGTTCTGGGGTCGATCCCCTGTCGAAGAACTCAAACATTTAATATTTTCAATTTAAATTAATGTTTCATTTCTTCGCTCTGGTAATAAGGCAAAGGGCGGCGTTGAGTTCCGTTACTAAACACGCAATGCCTCAAATTCGGCAGAAAGTAGGGAAGGGAAGTGGAACAGAGTTTCTTAACACTAGGTTCCAAGGTTCCCTCTGTCTACCCTGCCTCGTGCGGGATACAGCGTGAAGATAAAAAAATAAATAATAATATATATACATAAATTATAGTGTGTTATTCTGATGTATAAGCTATATTATTGTAAAGTTTCATCAAAATTTTTTCATTAGTTTTTGCTTAAAAGCAGAACAAACACATCCTCACTCTCACATTTATAATATATATTCGATAGGTAGCCATTTTGTGCAACCATAGATGTTTCTTTTATTTTTCTTAATCTCATGAAAGTCAAAGAGGTACACGTACAAGCGTACATTTCAATACAATGGTCTCTAACAAATGTTATGTTAGTTGGTCTTCGACACTTTTTCTATGTAAATCGCGTAATTTGTAGTCTAAAAAAAATTAGAGGCCTGTCGTGGTGCAGGGAAATAAGCGTGTGTGGAAACGCGACAGGTTGTGGGTTCCCCACGAAAGGATACTGAAAATATTAAATATTATATTTTCAAATGAAATATTTAATGTTTTCCTTTATTTGCAACGCAGTGTCTTAACACTAAGTTCTCAAGTTCCCTCTGCCTATCTTACCATGTGCAGGATGCAGCGTAAAGCTGAGAAACAAGAGAAATCTGTCACTCAGTTCACTTTTAAGTGTATTGAGTGTCTTAACCCTTAATTAACTATCTACCTATTAAATACGAAATACAACAAAACACTTACTCACTTAGCTTCACGCTATATCCCTAGCGGAGTAGGCAGAGAGAAGGGAGGACCAAACACTATGGTCCTCTACCGCTTCGTCCACTATCATCAACCTATTTTCCGGGGGGTCCACATAATCTTTACGTGACTCTCCTCCAGTATCGTAGATACTGTATTTTCAAAGGTCAACCGAGGTCACACCCTCCCTCTCTCACCACTAATACCTAAGTACGTCTTTTAAACAAATTACACCAAATACCAAAACTATAAAACAAGCGAAAGCTAAATCAAAATTCATCCAGCACTTTAGCAAATTAGCCAAAATTGTACGGAGGGTCGTTTTGTATGTTAGAACAGTCTATACAACCACAATATTATAGCGCCCCCATACTGAAATTGTTTTACAAATCGCAATAAAAGATTACTATGGCACAAGACAAGGGTAGGAGGCTTGTTAAAATTCAATACGCATCTTGGTTTTAAGTTGGGAGTGATAAGCGTTTTTAAACGATAACCTTTTTTTTTAAATCCATCATCGTTTGCGCGCACGAAAAAGCGTGTCACGTTCCAATTGAGTTTGTAAGAGAGACCGCGGACAAGTGATAGAGAGGCACGTTTGGCCTAAGCGTGTGCAGTAGTAATAGGTTACTTGTCTCCCTATTCTATAAAATACTTTTTTGTTCTGTACGATATTTTTGTACAATAGTTGTTGACGTAGAAAATTGATATTGATTGATCGAGTGCAAGCTGGAATAAAAGGTGATCAAGAATATCGTGTCTTGTGAGGCACTCGCGTGAGTGCCTATAATATGAAAAAAAATTATGTAAAAAAAAAATATGAAAAAAAAATGTTGTGATTCTCTATGAATTTGGATCTAGATTTTGATGTAAATATTTTTTTTTGCTTTTGATAAAGGTGTAGAATTAAGAAGCTGATCGTTATATTTTATTTTTTATTGATGTTTTCATTGATTAATACATGTTTTTTCGTTTAATTTTCGTTTGCGAGGGTGAAGGGGGAGGGGGGGGAGCGGAGGTTGGCGAGCGAAGCGAGCAGGGGACGGAGCCTCCTAGTAAATAATATTTTTTATTTAAATAAAATTTAAATAAAAAATATTTGATTTAATTTATAACATTTATTTGCACTCGCTAATAAATATTTAATTATGGAAAAAATATATAGTGTATTATATAAACTAAAGATATTTTTTTTTCAATTTACACGCTGTATCCCGCATATGACAGGGTAGGCAGACGGAAATTGTGAACCT
>DWMZ01006728.1:0-10174 GCA_018249855.1 Eueides tales michaeli | reverse complement strand
CTTTTAGACGAATTAAGATTATCCTCTCGTATACTTTCCCTAGGCAGCTTATGAGGCTGATGGGTCTGTAACTGGAGGGGAGATTAGCGGGTTTTTTGGGCTTGCGGATACCTATGACTGTTGCTTCTTTCCATTCCGTAGGGAAGGAGCAGCCTGCTAGGAGCGCATTAAATATGTGGACCAACAAAGAGATGAATTGGATCGGGAGATTTTTGAGAACCTTGTTCGATATTTTGTCAGGCCCCGGGGCCTTTTTGGGATTAAGGTCCTTCAAAATGGACTTTACTTCGTCCTCGTCGGTTGGGCACCCCGAGTACTATACTATACTATACTATAATCACTCGTATTTATACCACAACCTCCACAATATATTTTACAAATATCATCAATCGTTTATCAACTAATATTTTTTCAAATATCGAATTATTGTAATTTAGCTTTAATTAATTTAAGTTTTACAAGTAATAAATTATGAAAACATTTATAAGATTCATAACTATCATTATTAATTCATAATTTTATATTTCTATATTGAATTTGTCGTTACGCCGTTAAATACGTTACGTTTATAACATCAGGGTAATAAAGGTCCCACTACCATTATGGTTGCACTAGGATATTGTTCCATTGCGCCACGAAGGCATTATGATGGAAATATTAAAGTCATTAAGAGATATTTCTTTAGTAAATAACTATTAATTGATTTCATATCACAATCTAGATTCTAATTAGGGCTAAGTCGAATTACAACCGTGTATTTTTATTGCTTATATAGGAAAAAGAATGTTAAGTATATTTCACGATTATTTGGAATAAATTTATTATTTATTTAAAAATCAAATAAGAGCTATTTCATTATATGCAATATAATTAATTACTATTTCATCAATTCTCAAAAACTAGTAAGAACCTATAATTTTCTAACAGATATTTTAATGAAATGAATTACAAAATAATTGTGGTGAAGGATTTTAAGCATAAATTAAATAGTAGCACGAAGCGTCTGCAGGCGGCTGCGAAAATGACGTTAGGACGTAATTTTTATTTTCTTTTTATTTATCCTTTTAATTAGGGAAAATGCGGCCTAGGTAGGTAGGTATTGCCGTTACCGGCATAGGCTAATTCGTTTCACTAAAATATCGAGCCGAATGTGTAACGTCTGTGAAAAAAAAATGTATTTGCATTTTAAACAATAAAAAATATAATATCAACACAATACCATTGTAGTAAGGCGACAAATTACTATTTGGATATGAGCAATTTAAGAAGAACAATAACAATATTTTATTTCAGCAAAAATATCAAATTAATAACGATCTAAGTCAGGTAAATGTACTATGAATATGTTTCTAATTCAAGACTTTAGAAGCTATGGTAAAATAAATGACCCCTCGGGATGTGGTAGCCTTAAATAGCCTATTTATTATCTCTGCAGTCGACGCCTGCATTTACATATTCCAACTAAATATTGAAGGTAAATTCCTACGCTACATTTTAAGCGGCTTCGTAATTACTACGTAAATAGATTATGAGGATTTTTTTTCAATTAACATTGATTCAACGTGATTTAGAAACGAAGAAAAGTAAATTGAATATTTAAACTTTCTAAATTGGTCTAATATCTATCTAATTACTAGTAATTTTAAGTATTATTATTAAATGAAAAAACAATATTTAGGTAATATTGGAAACGCACGTTTAAAATGGTAAAATTAATAGAAATTAGCTTAAAGCTTTTGCTAAGCTTCACATCACAGATAAAATAAGAGATATGAAGAAAATATAGCATTTAATTTTTTTTATTTTCAGATTTAAGTAATTCAAGATATTAGAATTTAGAATTCACATTGAAAAAATAACTTTCCCTATGCAGCTTAGCTTGAAATAGCTGAAATCTTTTTAGAAAAGTCAAAGTGCAGGAAAAGCTATTTCTGTTTAAAAGAACCATGAGAAAAAGTGTCGTATAAAGTAACATTTATTTTTATTACCTTAAGGCGCACAACACACGCCGGAAATACGGTTACTAGTCAAATGAGTATCAATGGCGTAAATGAAATTAATGAAGTGAGTGCGTAGGCCTCAGGGGAACTATTTACTGGAAACGTGCCCTCAGATACAGAATTAGGGTCTGTTCTACGTATTACCTTGATTAGAGAATTCTTGGACGTTGTTATAGCCAGAAAAGTATTAAAATGTTCATTTTTAATAAACTTTAGAGGAACTTAGAGTAGGATATAGTATGGTTTAAAATGGTAGAAATATAAATTATATTAGGTCATAAGATGGTGTATAATGAGGTTTCTTAATAAACATTTTATATTCTGCATTATAGATTTTTGGCAAAGATATTTTAAGCATTAGACTACTACACTGACTGATTTGGATGAAAACCATTATCATACAATCGCAGTCACTATTTTCATAACAAGGTAAGATTTAAACGAACATTGTTATGAATACAACTCGCGTTCATTTTCCACTGTCTTTATGTTCATCATTACTTTCATTGATATTGTAAAAGTGTATTTCGTATAACAAATAAATCATTTATCTTTAATCGTGCTTGATATATCGATGAAACTAAAACCAATAAAAAGCAATAGCGTTTGTGTAAAAAAAGGAAAAAGAAATAAAAAACCACAATTTATCAGTATATCATCAAAAATACCACTACAAATTTATATTTGTAGGTCATTTCATACAGCAAAAAGAGTGGAAATGTCAGCCAACTGTTGTTTGTCAATTTCTAGTCACGAAATTGGTGCAGAACCCTCGGTGGGCTTGTTTAATTCGCACTTGACCTGTTTTTTTTCTTTATTTTATTAGTTTCGTTTACATATCATTTAAAATAAGCTGCTATGTATTCAAATCAGATATTAAGCCCTTCAATAAAAGTTCTAGCCTATAATAATTATTTTGACGACTTGAATGGTTTGTATTAGTCGGCAACATAATTATGTTGGCGACTAATATAAAATTCATCTCGTACATTCCCGAGACTGGGAACAGCATGAGGAAAACTATGTCTCATTAAAAAAAACGCTCCGGGAAATTAATTATTTTCAATTCTTCACCGAGCAAGTTAATTTTGGAGCTTATACATTAACTACTTCAAAATAAAACATTAATATTCACTTTGAAAATAAAACCATAATTACTTCCTTTGATCATAATATCGCATACTCTCAACTTTAGCACTCCCTATTACTAGTAAGCTAGAATAACACTATTTTTTTATGCGTTAAATTACTCAAAATTTTTATTTTTTTCATATAACGTCGGTATTTAAAAGGTCCAACCACAAATAGTAGCACTGGCCTGTTTGACTAGTAACTTTATTAGAAAGACACAGTTCTATAAAGAAGGCGTTCCTTCACGTTATTCATATATTTACAGCATAGCTGTAACCTAGAGTTAAGACAGTCCATTTCCATTAAGACATTTCCGTTCGCCAAAGCGAGGAAACGAAGATTTTAAATATTTAATTTCCTCAAGAAGAAATTGAACCCACAACCTGTCGCACTTACATTCACACGCTTGTTATTATATACTATAGAAAAAAAGAACAAATATTATTATACTAATTGCCGTTCGCAAATCACTCTACTGTTGACTGTACCGAACAGAGTTTACCACAATAGGGAATGTTTTCTGACAAATGTGCTAAGTGATGTAAGAGCGTGCAGCAGATTTAGTGCTTCTGACACGCGTCTATCATCTCTTACATTTTACGAGTGCATGGAAATGGGGACGCTTATCTATGCATCTGTTTACTCTTTTGTTGATATTTAGATTAATTTTATCTCTGAAAATATGAGATCATAATTTTTTTTAAGCTATCGTGATGCTGTGGCGCCAGTATGAGACTGTTAATGTGATGGTTATGTGTTTGATTCCCATTCAGGAGAATTAATTGTTTACATTATGTTTGTATATATATAGAATATTTTCATATTCTTGCTCCGATAACAATGCAAAAGCCGTTGTTAAATTCTGTCACTCAACAGCCAATGCATCCTTAGGTGAAAAGTAGGGAATAGATTGTCTCAACATTAGGTTCCCTCAGCATACCTTATGCGAGGAAACAGCTTAAAAAAGTAAAAAATATATATATTTTTGCCAGATTTTTTCTGCTTTACAAAAAAATATATATCTTCTATTTCGGATTCGAATCTAAATGAGAGACCAGATTTTTGTCAAGTAGGTATCCGTAATTTTAGAAAGTGATTTAAATCAATTTTTATTAGATATATATATACTTGAATCAAGTGAATCCGTGAATGTATCCACGTTAAAAATAGATTTTTTAGTGGAACAATAGTTGTACCTAAAGTTGTATGGTAAATATCATTGTAAATAAAGTTATATAGTAAATAGCAACAATAAAAAAACCATAACTTTATATTGATTGCCAATAAGGTTTTTAAAGTATATTTTTACAAAAAGTGTTTGTGTTGTTTTATAGAATAAGTTAGATATATTTTATAATTAGGTTAGGGAAATTTAAAATTTATATCCTCATAAGGATGAAAAAAATCATCACCATCTCTAAGGGGTGTGGAATATCGATTGACCTTCCTATACTATTCTCGCCAGTTTTACATCTCCCCACAACTTTATTTGTGACATTTTATCAAGGGATTGTACTTTTTTGTCAAAAGTCTAAGTGCGCTTAAAAAAAGAAAATATTAATTTAATTATGATTGCCAACCTACTTTTAAAAAATAATTAATTATATATTACGAGTATTTTTTTAAGTATTAAAGTCTTTTATAATTGTTGTTTAAAAAGGGAACGATGGGATGAATTGGCACTTTAGCAGCCTTTTGCTGCGTGAAAACATAAAAAAATATAAAAGTAAATATCATTTGTCTATTTATATAACACAGTAACTTATAAAGAAATATCTTTTATGTGTAAGGTCATTAACATTTTGACAACATAAATCTAATTCTGTATGCTTTATAATTTCTAGTTGTAAAGTTCACGATTATTCTAAAATATCTTTTATGTGTAAGGTCATTAACATTTTGACAACATAAATCTAATTCTGTATGCTTTATAATTTCTAGTTGTAAAGTTCACGATTATTCTAAAATTATTTTTAAATTTGAAATTTGTGTGAATATACGTGACTTTAAAATAAAAACGTTAATGTCAGATAGCAAAGTAGTTTATTTTTGATATTTATGACAAGTTTATTTTTGATATTTATGTAAAAATTTTACTCCAGCAATAATTGCATCATATTTATCATTTCTCATGCCAAAAACATTATTTAATTTCCGCACGAAATTCACAATGCTCTCGCTGTGGCCATTATTGTACGAATTTTATGAACAAACGATTTTTTAAATTGCAGTGGCATTTTTTTTCGTGTATCAAAAGCTGCAAGAACTTATTGTAATGGGAGGTAAATCTGATTCGTTGTGTAAAATTGGCATGGTATGCTCAGATTCAAATTTTACAAATAAATAATTTACATTTATTAAATTAAAATATATATAATGTTTATAGCCTCACGCTAACTCCTGTACATAGCTTTGCCAGAGCGAGGAAATGATAGTATAAGTAATATTTTTCTCGAGAGAGAAATCAAACCCCTAAAATAAATATACACATATTATATATTAGTTTCCAATTATTTTCATATATATGCACATATTATATGATAAGAAATCCTTTTATTTAAAAAATATACGATATAATTTATTTTAAAACTAGCTGCTGCCCGCGGCTTCGTCCGCGTTGAACTCCTGTTCAATTCCAGTTTCCATGAAAATCACCTCAGTTTTAACTACCTTCAGCACATTAATTCTCCTTTGCATAGTTCAAATTCAGATCCAAATTCAAATACTTTATTAAAAATAAGAACATACAAGTTTCATTTTTTGAACGTCAACGTAACAATAAAAATCAAGAGACTCAAAAGGAGATGGGCAGGACACTGAATCAGAGGCTACGATAAGTGGAACAAGTTGGTGGTTGAACCTTTACAACAATTGCTATATAGCTTTAGTAAATGTTACAAGAAAATAAAGAAATGTGGTTTACAATTTCTAACATTGAAAAGGGCTTGAAATGTTCTGTATAAATATATGGTGTACACATAATGAAAGGTGAGGTTTTAAGCTGTACGCTGCATGTGAAAGAGTTTTTATGAGGCTTTTATTAAATATAATGATCAAAAAACAAGTTTATTAACCAAAAGGACTTTTGATTAATCAATCTTTTCGGTAGTATAAATTTTTAATAGTACCAGATTTTCAAATGATGATGCTGAATTATAATTTAAATGTGTTGTAAAGTGAAATATTTCTTCATACAAAAATAAAGTACTTACTGGCTTTTCTTCCTTTACTTTCTAGCCATTGTTCGCTTCGGTCGCTTTGCAAAATGATAAAAGAATAATAAGATAACATAATTATTTAAGAACATCGATGAAAACTTTAAACAGCACACGGTTGCTTAAACGTCAATTTTTGGCTAGAATTACGACAAACAATAATCCTTTACAGTGGGCAGGTGTATGCAAATTTGATTGTAACTGAGGTGTACGCAAATTTGATTGTGATTATCATATATATGTCATACAAAGAGAAGCATCGGTGTTATTGGTCCAATGTCAAGAATGAGCATGTATCAAAGTACAGCAGTACGCATACAGCGAACAAATCCAACCATTGCACCAGGTTTGATAAACCCCTTATACTGGCTAGGAACAATAAATATAGCCTTAGAAGGATCCGCGAGGCTATTGAAATACAAACACAATCAAATCTCAATATAGAAGATGGTTGAAAACTTTCTACCACCTGGCAACTAATCTTAAAAAAATTAAAGTATTAAACACACCACACCAGGGACCAGTTACAGTAAGCTCATTTTGCAAGAATCCAGGCAGTACGCGAGGCAATTAAGAAATCGTTGCCGGTAGTTTCATATTATAATTATGTCAAATGACAGACGAATGCCACCTCAAGTTCACCTCGTGACCACGGACCACTGTAAAGTGTTCGAAACGTTGAGTTTCCTAAAATTTTTAACAACCAATATACTCGTACACGATTAATCTGTTTAAAATTATTTCATTAAAAAATAATTAGATAGAGTCGACAACAAATATGGTAGTTGTGCTTTTATTTCCTCATTCACATTTGGTCCAGACAAACTCCTAGTTTCGTTGTATGGAGGGGATATTTTTGTCATTTACCTGATCTAGTAAATAAAGGAGTGGCGTTGAGTTTAGACTTAACACACAATATCGAAAATTAAACGGAGATATAGGAATATATTATTCCTCAGCTATATTCGTGACAAAGGGTATTTACAAATATGTATATCATTGTTTTAGTTAACAATTAAAATTTAATTCAAACATAAATGATATAAGGCCTGTCGTAGTGTAGTGGCATAAGCTTGTGACTATAAACGACAGAACTATAAACGACCCCCCCACTCGAAGAAGTAAAATATTTAATGTTTTCAATTTCTTCTGTCTAGTAACAGGTACTGGTAACAGCAAAGCGCAACGTTAAGTTTCGCCACGGAATGCCTTTAATTGAAAGAAGTGTCTTAATACTAGGTTCCCAAATTCCTTCTGCCTACCCTGCCCTGTGTGGGAATCAGCGTGAAGTTGAGTGACAAGCATTGTTATATTATAATTATATTTTTAAAAATAGTAATGTATATTCTTTTCATAGTATTATTTAAGGAACATTTATTCTAGATATACTTAGATATTTGTATAATTATATTGCTTTCAGACTCATAAGTATTTTATATCTAGATTTTTTCACTCGCCTTGGCATTAAACGCGAGTATCACGAGAGAATTAATGAAATCCTGTTCCCACTATCAGAAGCTAAACTCTTAATAGCTTCGCTGGCTGTGATTAAAATCGACGTCAAATAACAGAAAAAAAAGGACCAATGCTGTGCAATGCATCTATAATAGAACTATTTTCTAAAAATAATGGAAAAATTATATATAAGTACAATAAAACGAACACATATTAATGTTTTCTTTTAATACTAAGGAAAAGTATGAATACCAGTTGTGGTACAGCGAAACAAACGTGTGACTGTGAAACGTAATCGGTTGCGAGTTCCATTTTCACAGTAGGAAATGAAAATATTTTATATTATTATTTTTTTAAAATAAGGAGCGGAGTGCTTTAATTAAGCCCCCTCGATAGATTCCAGGTACAGCGTGAAGCTGAAAAAAATAAGGAGGAAAATAAAAATAATTAAACCTTTTTTTTAATTTTATTGGTAAATTAATTTTCATTTTAAATATAAACGTATAAACGTAGGGTGGGCACAGAGAATCCAAGAACCTACTGTTAAAATACTGCCGAATGTGCGGAATACTGCGTGAAGCTGAAAACGATAAAAAAAAATGAAAATTGCTGTTCTATTTGTTTATTACACATGGAAATTCTGAATGATAGACTATGTTTAGATATAATAAAAAAAATATAAATCGTAAATTTACCCGTACAAATAAAAATACCCTGAAGATTACATTAATATTTTATGTATGTAATAATACTGAAAAGCGATCTGTGAGTATGTGTTATGTCAGTGGAATTATATAAAGATATGGTTTTATACCGCGAGATGTTAGAAAGGAGTCCCTGAAGTATTTGTGAATGATCACTTGTTCCGCCGGGATCCGTTAAAGCGGGTTACGTATTCCACTGTAACATTAAGATAATTTCAGTAAATCTGTTTCTATACATAAATTTAAAAATAAAATGTGATTTAATAAAGATTAAATTAATTATGAATTGCCCAAACAATTTTTAAAATTATAAAATATTCTGTATTTCATGTTCCTTTAAGCATATTGAAACAAAAAAACATTTGTTGGCTTTTGATTACCCTAAGTAAATTGCGAGTAAAATATAAATACTTTTTTGTTTCTGATACCTTTTATTGATAAATGGATGCATGAATGGATAATGTTATATATATACAATTCTATATAATAATACACATACTGTATGTGAAGCCAATAAAATATTTGCTTATTCATAACGTTTTATGCTTATGTATAAAACATTTCATACAACACGGTACGTAGTCTCACTATAACAAAACAAACCTCAGCTAAAAAATAATAATAACATTGCCTTAAAAAGTTTAAAAAATAAAATCTTTTGGTTGAATCGAAAAGATATAGAAATATCCTGATTACGAATACATTTTCCGGCTGTTTGGAAAAGTTTCTCCGATTCCGCTTTAAATCTTCATAGCCTGCTTATCTTTTCCTTGGCGTTCTCATAAATTCTATAATTGTTTTTACTGTCATGTAGTTTTTGTGTTTTTTATAAAAATAAAATAAAAATATTTAAAATATAATAAATAAATTTTATTCTCAGGTAATTTTGACAAATGCTGCTAGTTTTAAATCGAGGGACCAGAGTTAATAAGTCAACGTCTCTTTGAAGTATTCATATTTATGATCCCAGATGGAAAACTAAAATTATCAATCAATATGAGACCCACGCTTGGTAGTTGTTCATATTTTCAAGATTTTTTAAAATGTTATAAAAAGTTGGAGAAGGTCTCCTTCTTGAAGAGAATAGTCAGATCAGAACTCCTGAAATACTTGACAAAGTGGTCAGCTCCGAGATGGAACGTAATAGTTTGGTATTTGGAGACATTCATATTTATTCATATATTTTAAAATATCTGTTTTTTGATATGCCGTAAATGTTCATTTTAGTATACAATCTGTTTAGAAATACGTAATAAGAACAAATTATAATATATACTCGCGCAGTTCAGTAGGCTGCTTTACACATTTTTCATGGAGCTATGATGGCGTATTATATATACAGATTTAATTTTTTCCATATAACATGGCTAGCAGAGGGAACATTGTATTAAAAACATTGATCTTCACGCGAAAGATTGTGGGTTTAATCCCCACTTAAGGAAATGAAATGTATACATTTCAATTTATTCGCTCTGGTATCTAGGCAAAGTGTCTTAATAGGTGTTTTAATGGAAACGAAGTCTTAACGCTAGATTTCCTGAGGAATCTCGAGCTTTAAGATTATAAATAGATCTTACGGCTCTTTTTTGCAGTATAAATATTGAATTTATATCAGCGGCGCTGCCCCATAGTAAAATCCCATAAGAAAGAATACTATGAAAATAACTAA
>DWMZ01006727.1:0-10175 GCA_018249855.1 Eueides tales michaeli | reverse complement strand
TAAATATTTCATTTCTTCGAGTGGGGATCGAACCCACAACCTGTCGGTTACAGTCACACGCTTGTGCCGCTGCGCCACGACAGGCCTCACAAAAAAATGTCTATAATGACGATATGAGTAAGAATAGGTGTCTACTTAATATAACATATTATATAACTAAAAATATGTACAAGTGAAATTAGCAAGTTGCAAGCCACACATAGCAAAACAGGCAAAAGGAACTTGGGAACCTACCGCTTCCATGCTCCACTGTCTACCAAATTTGTGGCGTTACGTGTGGCGGAACCCAACGCCGCGCTTAAGTAACCATGTTTATTTACAATACCTTTCTATATATAAGTGAACAGCATGACACACGTATTTTCATCGCCATATGCAATAGAAACAAAATCATTGGATGCATCATCGTCGCGTTTATCGCCATTAAGCTGTAATAAGAAAAAAAAAAAAAATAAATAATAGGTTCTGGTTTCAATTTAAATATTTAACGTTTTCATTTCTTCGCTCTGGTAATAAGGCAAAGCGCGGCGTTGAGTTCCGCCAATCAAAACGCAATGCCTCAAATTTGGCGGAAAGTGGGGAACGGAAGTGGAACGGAGTGTCTTAACACTAGGTTCCCGGGTTCCCTCTGCTTACCCTGCCTCGTGCGGGATACAGCGTGAAGCTAAAAAATAAGGGAAAAAAAAGATATTCTTATTACCAAATAGATTTAGTTTAAGATTATGTAATATATAATTTAATATTATATCTATACATATATATTTTTAATCTCCATACTAAATGCTGAATTCACATAGTATATTCAGAGGGAACCTGGGAACCTAGTCTAAAGATACTCCGTTTCAATTAAGATACTTTTGTTTCTCATTTTCCACGGAATCCTGGTAGCATTGCCAGTTGAGTGGCGGAACTGAACTCCGCGCTTTGCCTTGGCACCAAAGTAAAGAATTTCCTCGAGTGTCCTGTCGCATTTTCAGTCGCACGCTTTTGCCATTCACCACGACTGGCTCATATATATAAAGGTATTGTAAAGCCACTTTCTAATTTAAGCGCGGCGTTAATTTCCGCCACTCAACACGCAATGCCTTCAAAATTCGATAAAAAGTGGGGAAACACAATTGTGCCTTGTGAACCTTAATGGGAAAGGAGTATCTTAACACAAGGTTCCTAGGTTCCCGCTGCCTATCCTGCTATGCGCGGGCTATAGATTGATGCAAAAAAAAAATACATTGATTTATGAGATAGAACGTAAGTAAAATTAAACTGTAACTATAGTTTTCAGTTCGATTTCCATTCAGTAGACGAAGGATTATATTTAAATAATTATTATTATGTTAAAACAAAATCACAATATTTTAAAATTGAGGAGGCTGAAGGGAACGATGTGTTTTTGAACGAGGTTCCCAGGTTCCCTCCGTCTAACCAGTGATACAGCGTGCGTATTTACGTCAGTACTTACCCTACTACACCTATCGCGTATAAATATGCTTCACTTTTCGTAATTCCCGAATGTGACGGTGAGAAGTAATGTATTAAACCCTCAAGGCACATCGGTGTGGTTAATCTGAAATAATTATATATAAAATATAAAAAAAAAAACTAACGCAACAAAGTAATAAAAACAATATATTTTTAGCCCTTTGAATTGATGAGAACGTAACGGCCTAGTTGGAGCGCTTGGACGGTAAACAAGAGGCCACAGGTTCATATCTTACGTTATGTTTTTATATATATTTCCCATACTGGCTTAGATATTGGGTTTACAGTACGTCATTATAGTATCGTTATCGTGCTAGAATTTACACAAGTGCATTTAAGCATATTCTGTGAAAACCAGCGGCAAAAAAGCCACACTGAAATTGGTATATTCATTCAGGAGCTACATAGTGTAAGGTTCATTAGCTAAGATAGTGTATTAAGTTGTAACTATTAATTATTAAATTATTAATAAACATCCATTATTACATCATATATTAATATTCAATTAATTATAATTATATTTATATTTTTAGCAAGGTAACATTATATTCTATCAAAAGATTATTTAATATGGCAACACAGAAGAGGGGTGTGACAACGGAGGTAGTTCACGCTCGGTGACGCTGTAAATACCATCCCAGGTCAACAGCATTTCAGTCACTCAGAAAAAAAAACGGAGGTAGTCTCTTTTGCCTTTCGACCATTGTAACAAACGGTAGTGTTAAATAAAATATGAGAATATTGTGATATTTGCGTTATTTAAATTCAAAGGAAGCAAAGATGCTTCAATAGATAGATAGGTCAAACTTATAA
Organism: Eueides tales michaeli; assembly: GCA_018249855.1. Lineage (NCBI taxonomy): Eukaryota > Metazoa > Arthropoda > Insecta > Lepidoptera > Nymphalidae > Eueides > Eueides tales. The sequence goes on along the minus strand of DWMZ01006727.1, from coordinate 7,883 downwards.
CACCTCTCTTTTTGCGTCGGAAAAAAAATCTTAATTAAGTAAGGATAAAAATTTTCGCCTTGTTATCAGAGTGAATAAATTTCAATATGAAATATTTCATGCTTTATTTTAATTTCCTATCTGTAAACGCGACAAGTTGTGGGTTCGATCCCCATTCAAGGAAATGAAATATTTAAAACTTTGCTCCGAAAAGTGAAGAACGGACGTGTCTTTAAGCTTGGGTCCCAAGTTCCCTATCCCTACTCCGCCATATGGAGTGAATGGAAAGTGGAAAGTGTGAATCTAAAAAAAATAAAATAAACCTAAGTAAAAAATTAAAGCTACATCATATCGTACATATTTCACGCTTTTTTCATGCATATTTGCATGCACATATCAGGTAACATACGTTTAATCGTGCATATTTCACGATTTTTGCATGCATACATCAACTTTTATTAAATATTTACTTTAATCGTTCAAATTTCATGCATTTTTCACGCATATCCTAAGTTTTATATATATAGTAGTGGACATTTCACACATTTTGTGTGCATATTTGAATGCATATATCAAGCTCAATATGTTTAATCGTGCATATTTCACGCATTTTTCATATCGAAGTTGAAATCCAAGTTTCAAATTTAAACTATTTCCATTTCTTTCTTATTACATACCTGACAGTGCCATCCAGAATCGCGTAAAAGAAATTAAATAAAACGAATTTCAATCCGTACACTCTTAATATCGTTTTCAATAATGAAGGTGCTTTGCCTGTATCTGAAAATTTATAGAAAAAAATAAAATTAAATAAGAAACAAAGACTTCGCTTCCAGTTCGCTTCGCTTTCGCGAATTACAATTGTAAAGATGTCATGTCATGCCATGTCTGAGTCATTCGAGCGAGCAAAGCGTGGTGTTGAGACCGGCCACTCAACACGCAATACCTCAGAACCTAGGTAAACGAAGTGTCTCAATGGGAACAGAGTGTCTTAATAGTAAGTTATTAAGATAAAAAAGCATCTAATTTTTAACTGTTATCTCAGATTTTTACTCCTATCTTCTATTGTTTCCCCCTCATGGCAGAGTAGGCATAGGGAACTTGGGAACCTAATGTTAAGACACTCGGTTCCGTTCCTCACTTTCCGTCAATTTCGAGGCGTTGCGTGTTGAGTTGCGAAATTCAACGCCGCGCTTTGCCTTGTTACCAGAGATAAGAAATGAAATTATGAAATATTTATTTTTACTATTTTTAATGTGTCCACACTTAGGAAAGAAAAATAGTAAATTGAAAAACGTATAAAAATTTGAACGAAGCAGGATTTAACCCGCGCCTCTAGAAAAACGTCCAAGTGCTCTGACCAATTAAGCCATTCGTTTTCTCCAACTTGTTGAAATTCTTATACGCTTGTTACAACTTATTTATGTTGTTAGCATCTTTGTAGGGGGATTTTATTATTTCACTGATCAACTAAGCCACGAATGGCTTAATTGGTTAGAGCGCTTGGACGGTTTCCAAGAGGCGGAGGTTCAAATCCTGCTTCGTTCAAATTTTTATACGTTTTTAAATTTAGTATTATTAAATATTTAATTTGAAAATAATAAATATTTCATTTCCTCGAGTGGCGATCAAACACACAACCTGTCGCGTTTACAATCACACGTGTGTGTGCCCCTGAGAGGCCACGCCACACGTCACGAGAGGCCTCAATTCATGTCTCTCTCTATATTATATAGATATTACGAACCTCGTTTAGACAGTTCGTCTTTCCAATTTGACGCCAGAACATCACCTCGGGGAGCTGCTCGGTGGTCGTTCATACACCTGTAAACAGTAATTGCTACAAAAAAAATTTTTTAGCTTCACACTACACAATTTCTCCAATTGAGTAGAAAGCAGGTAACGGAACGGAGTGTCTTAACACTAGGTTCCCAAGTTCCCTCTGTCTACCCCACCATGTGTAGGATACAGCGGGAAGCCGGAAGAAAAAAAACATTTTTTTAGATATATTCACCTGTACATATCAGATATGTTGAGTTGACCTTTCCTTCCTTTCTCGAATATTGGACGCGTGTAGCTGAAAACAATAGGTATTCATTGAACAATATGATATAGTTATAATTACCTATATAGCGGTGGGGTCGCACCAGGCACCAAAAGCATATGGGGCATCAAAGTCGACGATCAAAGAGTTAATAGAGAAAGAAGTTTTTCAAAACTTAAACTGATTAAAAACACCTTAAGATCAACTATGTAGCATACTACGTTAAATAATCTGGCAATCGTGTCAATCGAACATAAACTAATCGATACTATTGATTTTGAAAATGTAATTAATGACTTTACTGGTCAAAAAGCGCGTAATGTGCGTTTTCTATTTTTTCCAATAAATTTTACCAAGATCTAATGTTATTTCTTATATATAGTTAATATAATTTGTAAGCAATATAAATATATATGTCTACTCTACTTTGTCAGAACAATCAGAAAATTTTAAATAATTTTTGACTATTTTAAAGGGCATCAAATCCCAAGCCGCACCAGGCAGCAAATACCCTGACTGCCACTGACCTATATAGATAACAAAAGATTTTTTTACTTATAGTAGTCTGTCATAGCGCAAGGGCACAAATGTGCTGCTGTAAACGCGACGGGTTGTGGGTTCGATCCTAACTCAAGAAAATAATATATTTGATAATTTCGAGAGTTGAATGTCACTCGATACCTCAAATTTAGCAAAAAGTGGTAACCGGAAGTTTCTGAATGGGAACGAAGTGTTTGGACACTGAGTTCCCAAGGATACATTAAAAAAATGGTATTTTAAACCCAGACTTGCACTTAATCAATTTAAGGTGGTTATACGCGATCTTTTATGAGGCCGAATCTGCCTCTACATAGCAGTGCATACATTGTATAAGCGGGGTACAAGATATCAAAAAAAAAAATCACATCCGGTGTTTCTACCCTGAATGTGTATTGAACACACGACTATCGCGATTTTGCCAGATGCTTACCAATGACGTCACTATCGCCTCAAAATAAATACAATAATAAATAAATATAATAATATTCTTAAATAAATTTTAATTATTAGGATTTTTTTTTAATTTTAATTATTATGTTTTTTTTTCTATTTCCTCAATTTAGTAAGTTATATTGCGGCGTTGACTTCCGCTGCCCAAGAAGAAATATTTCTAAAATGGTCAAAAAGTGTAAAAAAAGGCTGTATTAAAAAAAGAGCCTACGTACGACAGAAAAAAAAAACAAAAAACAAAATAAGTACTTACCAAAAAAATAATTTTGAAAATACATTAGCTGTTTCCCGCGGATTTCGCTTTCTGTCTATATCGAAGTATCCAGGATCCATTTTTCTTGTTTTCTTCTATAAGTATATACACTTTATTTTCTTTAGGAACACTTGTTATACCTAACCTAAAATAATAAAAAAATATATATTTTATTATATTAATATATAAAAATTTAGCTTCACGCTGTATCCCGCACAAGGCAGGATACGCAGAGGGAACCCGGGAACCTAGTGTCAAGACACTCCATTCCACTCGCGGTCCCCACTTTCCGCCGATTTGTGAGGCGTTGCGTGTTGAGTGGCGGAACTCAACGCCGCGCTTTGCCTTATTACCAGAGCGAGGAAATGAAAACATTAAATATTTAAATTGAAAATATTAAATATTTCAAATATAAAGATTTAATTTATTACAAAACATTATTATATGCTAGGCAACCCGCATGCCTTCTATGGGTCCAGTCGTGATGTGTCACACAAGAGTGTGACTATAAACGCAACAGGTTGTGAGTTCAATCCTCACTGGAGGAATTGAAATATTCAATATTTTCATTACCTTGCTTTGATAACAAGACAAATCACGGCGTTGAGTTCCGCCACTTGACACGTGACAAAAATATGAGTAAGAAAGTGTCTTAATGGTAACATAGTGTCTAAACACTAGATTATAACGTTCCCTTTACTAAAGCTATAAAAGGGTCATATGACGTCAAAACCGCAGACTTAAAGTGGTGGCGTGGCGCTGGGGTACAAGCGTGTGACTATAAATGGCAAGTTGTGGATTCGATCCCCACACAAAAAAGTGAAATGCTTAATATTTTCAAATTTTATATTTAATATTTTCATTACTTCGCTCTTGTAACAAGGCAAGGCCTCCAATTCGGTGGAAAGTAGAAAACGGAAAATCGAAACATCTTAACACTAGGTTCCCAAGTTCCCCCTCTATACCCTGCCATGAGCGGGATACAGAGCGAAACTGAAAAAAAGTATTCCCGCATGAAAATCGAATCCACTACCTTCATTTTTACAGTCAGATGCTATACTGCGTCACTACAATAGTGTCATTACTAATAAATTATTTCCGAGACAGACAAAAAAAGTAACATTTATTTAGCTGACCATTTAAATCATTACCTTATAATAATGATCATTATTCTAAGAGAAATAATGATCATTTTAGTATAAACAGAATATTTAAATCGCAACGAAATGATTTTAAAACATTGTATCATTAATGCGTGAAGCAAGGACAAATGGAGATAGCACTCTGTAATATAGATGTGTAAGATCATATTTTTCCTTGGTTTCACGCTTCTTCACGCGTTGACAGATGGAATCAGACATTAATACTTTTTTTTTTATTCACGCTGTATCCCGCATATGGCAAGGTATGCAGATGAAGCTTGGGAACCTAATGTCAAGACACTTCGTTCCCATTCCGTTCCCCGTTTTCCACCGAGTTTAAGCCATTGCGTTTTGAATTTATCAAACGTATAGACCGATATCGATGCGATTTTGTTTAACCGGTAAGAAAGCAAGAAGCGCGGGATCAAATCCCGCTACGTTCCAATTTTAATATGTTTTCAAAATAAATATTTTTCTTTCCTAAGTAATTTCAAAATTAGCAGAAGTATGTAATTGTTTATATTTGTTTTGGCAATAACCGCCGTACTAAACTAAATATTTTTTTTATTTTCTTTTGCAATATTAACTAAATTTTTTTGTATTTATATTTTTTGCGGCGTTGAGTTCCGCCACTTAAAATGCAATGCCTCAAATTTGGCGGTAAGTGGGAACCCTGCCATGTGCGGATACAGCGTGAAGCTGACTATTTACTCTACACAGCTTAGTAAAAAAAATAACTAAAAATATTTTCTAGGCGTTAATTATTTTCATATTCCTTTTTTCTTCTATAAGAAACTTTTCTGAATAAAAAAAAATATTAAAATTGGTTCAAACGAGTTGCTTATGTAGAAAACACAAAGTTGAGTTACACCACACCAACATATAATGTCTCGAAGAAATGAGAGAGAAAGTAAAATACGGAGTGTCTAAATTCCCTCTGCTGCGTTTTGCGTGAAGTGAAGTCAAGAAACGTGAAGCTACCAATGAAAAACCAAACACAACTGAAGATACGTGACAAAAACAAATGCAAAAAAACCGGGGAATCACCTTGTAATATATTTTTGGCTTGTGACGTCAATTCACGGCAATGATGGTCAATTATGTCGGCGTCAGCCTTTCGAGGAAAAACTATTAAAGAAATGTATGAAAATTTAGTATATTTACCAAATTTTCTTAAGGGGAAAGTGGTTTTTTTAAAGTACGTATTCTCAAGACATAGATACATTCAAAGCCGGATTCAGCCTTATCAGAGAAATTAAAATAATTAATATGTAATTATTTAGATAAGTTAAAGTCTGTCATAGCGTAAGGGCACAAGCATATGAGTTTGAACACTAGTTTCTGGGACCGATCCCCACTCTAGGGAATAAAATATTTCATATTTTTATTTATTAGCTCTGGTCAAGGCAATGCGCAGCGATGAGTTCCTCCACTTAACCAACAATACTTAAGGCATTTTGTGGAAAGTGGGAAATGGAAAGGAGAGTCCTAACCCTAGGCCCCCTAGCTGCCTGTGGCTATCCTACCATGTGCAGGATACATCGTGAAGCTGAGTAACTCTTCAGTTTAAAATAATTGGTATTTTATGCCTAATGTGATAGATTTACATATGAACAAAATATGATGTCAAGACATTTCGTGCCACATCCAATTTTAAGGATATTGAGGAGGAAATGAAAATAATAAATTTCATCGAGTGGAGGGAAATCTTTTTTTTCAGCTTCACGCTGTATCCTGCTCATGGCAGGGTAGGCAGAGGGAACTTGGGAGCCTAGTGTAAAGACACCGTTCCGCCGAAATTGAGGCATTGCGTGTTGAGTCTCAGAACTAAGCGCCGCGCTTTTGCCTTATTACCAGAGTGAAATAATGAAACATTAAAAATTTAATTTCCTCGATTGCGGGATCGAACCCACGACCCGTCGGTTATAGTCACTCGCTTGTGCCGCTGCGCCACGACAGGCCTCATCTCAAGGAAAAATCTTTCGTGAGCATAAAAAACATTGTGCAATGCAGTTTTGAATCTATTTACAATACAAAACAAGCCGTAAATAATTTTGTTATTGAAATAACTAATGTTTTATAATGAATTATTTATATAGAAATATTTTTTGTTACTGAGTTACCGACAAACAACACACAGACGTAATTATTGAGAACTAATAAAGATATGTAATTATGTACTTAAATTGAGGCTTCTCACGGCACAGGAACATAAATAAGCGTGTGACTGACTGGACAGGTTGCTTTGCCTTGTTACCAGAGTGAGGAAATGAAAAAAATCATATATTAAATTGATTGAATGTTTATATATTTCCCTCTGGTAACAGGGTCAAGCGCGGAGTTCAAGTGCGGGACACAAAAGACACAAAAATATATTAATTTGGCATTAATGTAATTACGACGACACGATACACTCAATCTATACATCGAGTGTCTATGTATACTCGTAAACCCAAGTGTCTCTAATTGCAAACTTTATTGTGCCATTAAAAAGGGTTAGATCAGCCGCTGTATCGATCTTGTGATCGAGCAACTCTGACACTAACATTACACTTTTTTGCGTACAATAAATGCATTATATTATCATCACTTTGCTTGGGACCAGCTCCGTACACTTACAGACACATATAATCCGTACAATTGTAGACAATACCTACATACATTAATGTCTGACATTTATGTCTGAATTTCTATCGTAGTTCATTCGCCTCCCCGTAGATAGGATTTTTCGACCATGAGACGCACTCACTCTCTTTTAGCTTCAGGCCGTATCCCGTACAGGGCGTGGTAGGCGGAGGGAACTTGGGAACCTAGTGTTAAGACACTCCGTTTCCAGTTCCGTTTCCCACCAAGTTGAGTGGCGGAACTCAACGCCGCGTTTTGCCTTATTACCAGAACGAAGAAATGAAAATATTAAAGATTTAAATTGAAAATATTAAATATTTCATTTATTCGAGTGGGGATCGAACCCACAATCTGTAGGTTACAGTCACACGCTTGGGCCGCTGCGCCACGACAGGCCCTACACGGAGACGCGTTAAAAGAAATAGTTAATTAATTTAAAAAAACCAAAAGGGTATAGTCTGACACTGTTGGATACCAAATTGGTAGCGGCTTTGATCCCTAATCTGGGGAAATATTATTTTCTGTCCCCAAGAAATTGTTGCTCGAGGTGGAAAGGAGAGCATTATGTGGAATTTTAATTTGCCGCTGAAGATATCTGCCTCTGATTACTTTTAATACAGTATAAGCTTCAAATAAAATCATACCTGTAAGGTAACAGAGTAATACAGCAGATAACAACTGATATGACTGACAGAATATTGCCTAACGATTATAGATAGGGCTTATCATATTGTGGCAATAACTATATACATATATATATATATATATATATATATATATATATATATATATATATATATATATATATATATATATATATATATATATATATATATATATATATATATAT
>DWMZ01006726.1:0-10175 GCA_018249855.1 Eueides tales michaeli | reverse complement strand
AATTTGTGGTGCGATCGGTGTTTTACAGATTTTAACCAAATTTATGTGTGATTTGTTTCTATATATGATTAATATCCGTTACTTTTTGCATTTGATTAATACCCGTTACTTTTTTGTACTGAATTTTTGTATGCATCCCTACTACCTTTTATAATAATTTTATTTGTGACATTAGGAGAACACGTTACCTGATTCAGTGCTTTTCACCAAAACCATTTAAGGCCAGCCAAAAAAATCGCACAGTACGTCACTAGCTGAAATATCATCCTGAACATCTAAATACGTGGCATTCTGCTACTGTGCGGTTTCATAAGGACTTCCTTCCACGAGCCACACGCATCTGTGGAATGGCCTACCTGCGGTAGTATTTCCAGGTCGATACGATATGGATAACTTCTAAAATCGCGTCTATCTTCACAACGCACTAAGGACCAGTAATGTATCATTAACACAATTTCTGATATTACATGAGGCCGTGGGTGTCGGTGATTACTTGTAATCCGCAACGCATACGGTGCTCATTTACGTCGTTTCCATAAAAAAGGCAATAATTTATATTATTTGTTGAAATTATTAATTTAAATAAAACGTTTTAAATGAATTAACATCTGTCATGGTGCGGGGAATCAAGCGTGTGACTGTAAGCATGACTTGTGGGTTCGAAAGTGGGGACTTTAGTTCCGTACAACACGCAATGGAAAGGAACGGAAGTGTCGTAATTGAAACGGAGTGTTTTTTTACCTACATACGCTATTGTATCTTACCACACATATATGGAATAAAGTGTGAAACTAGAATTGAAAAAAAAAATACAATATTTTTACGAAAAAACCCAATAATATTTAACAATTTAAATGAAACACTTTTAAACGGATTAATCGCGTATATTGACTTTTAAACATTTTTGGAAACCCGACGTTTCGAACACTTTACAGTAGTCCGTGGTCACGGGTAGACTGAATATTTAACAAATTTTCCAAGATGAAGTGGTTGATATCCTGTAAAGTTGACATTTTAGTGCGTTTGCTAGAAAACTATGAGTATATAATATATCTGAGCGTTCAATAAACGAGCTTCCAAAGCAAAGCTCCGGTTAACTTAGTGCTTTAATCTCACCTAGAGCACACGTAACAGATTGGCCTTAGGTGTTGCACTGACTCGCCCTCCAGTAATGGTTGGATCACACTCTGAGTTATTATGCTTTTGATCTGCAGATTGTTCTATAAGTCCTTTCGGACTTTGTCTTGGATTAGGTTTTAGCTGGTTTAGCTTGGTTTTACTACAATTAGAAAAAGTTTAATCTTTAATGAGACTTTAAGTTGCGCTGTGATTTATTAGAGTGAGGAAATAAAATTAATTCATTTGGAATGGAAGTCACAACCGAAGTGCTTACATTTCGTTTGCTTTTATTTATTACAGACTTATTTCTGTGTATTATTTGTATTTAACTTCACGCAGTATTCTGCATATATTTAGTAAAAATCCTGTACATTTTCTAAAAAAACTAAAACTAAATCTTTTATATGCCTTAATATTCTTCCAAGCACTTCCATCGCAAAAAGCTAGCTCGCAATATTTCACATTAAAGTTTCTAATTGATTTTGACGTCACTTCCGGCCTCACAAGAAGCTGCCTTCGGAGACACGCCCTTAGATAATTTATTACAAAGTTCCACTCTCAATTTAATAAGGTAATATACGTTTTCGATAAATCATAATGATTATAATTATGAGGCTTTCATCAGACTGTAAACGCGATGTTTTGAGTTTGATTCTTAGTCGAGGGACTTATTTTATTTCTTCTCCTATTGGACAAAAAAAAGGGGCAAGAGGCCTGTCGTGGCGCAGCGGCACAAACGTGTGACTGTAACCAATTGGTTATGGGTTTGATCCCCAATCGAGGAAATGAAACATTTAATATTTTCAATTTAAATATTTAATGTTTTTTATTTCTTCGCTCTGGTAATAAAGCAAAGCGCGGTGTTGAGTTCTGCCACTCAACACGCAATGCCTCAAATTCGGCAGAAAGTGGGGAACAGAAGTGGAGCGGAGTGTCTTAACACTAGGTTCCCGGGTTGCCTCTGTCTACCCTGCCTCATGCGTGAAGCTGTTGGGCAAGACAGAACGCAGCGTTATTTTGCTCTTAACTCATTAAGTCTTAAATTTTAATTATAGACAGACAGTGAAATATTTTGACATTAGGTTGCCTCTAATTTCTTTTAGCTTATAAAAAGGTGCCAGGATTGACATTTTAATAAGGTAAAAAAAATATACTAATATTATTGTTGTGAAAATTTTATCATTTGTTTGTTTTACTTTTACACAAAAAGCACTGAACTGACTTAGATGAAACTCTTACTGTAAAATTTATACATTACAATAACATATACTAGAACACGTTTAATAATTTAATAATAACTTTAAGCAGGCGAAGCCATGTGTGGCCCACCAGCAATACATAAGCTTAAAACTTATATAAGCATTTTGTATTTTATTCCCTAAAATATAACAATATGCTTAAGACGGCGAAGTCGCTAGTTCCACTAAAAATGCACCCTACTCATTATACAATACTGAAAACTTAGAAGTTATTTTACAACGACCATTATATGAAGTTTTTGTTCAACATTTGGAATATAAAATTCACATTGCGTTATATCAGAGTTAACGGAGTGAGGTGAATTAACGTCAGTGTAGCGGACTTGGAGGGAAATGGCTTAAAACTTACAGTCGAAAGTCTAGTCTAGACCTAGTTAAAACTTTTGTGAATAAAACAATGTTAGTGTTTTAGTTTTTAAGTAAAAGAAGCCAATCAGAAAGTTAGTGTAATTTTTAGTGGAATAGTTGATTTTTGGGAATTTTAGTATAAATGTATTTAGTCCCAACTAAACCAATAAACGGAACAGAGTATCTTAATAGTATTCTCAAGTTCCCTTTATCTAAGTTGAAAGTTATATAGAAATTATTTAGTAATCATTTTCAAGTATTTTAACCCATGTCTTTTGGAATCCGTCCAAGCGCTCTGACCGACTAAGCCATACGTTCTCATTCAGCACTAACAAAATTCATATTCGCTTGTCACAACTTATTTACGTTATATTCGCTACCTAAAAATTGTCGTTTAGTATGTATGAGTATGGTATGCTTATTTAAATATTTTATCATGGTATTTATTAATGATTTGATACCGTTTTATTTTCTAAGGCCGAGTTTGTCTCTAGGCTTTTTGGCTATGTTTGATGTATATCGGAGTAATAGTTTAAAACCTACAAGCACTTTGCCGAGATGATAGTGATTTTGTGATTCTGGGGAATTATTTTTAATTAAAATTTCGTTATATGTAAATCTTCAATTTTTTATTTAAAAAGTATTTCGAGTCAGTATGTTGGCTACCGAAGAAAAAAAAAAAAAAAAAAAAATATATATAGATATATATATATATATATATATATATATATATATATATAGATATATATATATATATATATATATATATATACGAGTATATAGCCGTTGAGTTCTATATAATAAGCAAAAATATTTTAACGTCATCCAGTTAAAGCTACATTTATATTATATTACAATATAAATTACACGAACGAATTTAAACACGAAATTTCTCACAAATTTAATAACTGTGAGCCTGTGAGACTAATTTTTGACTGTTCTATTTGTTTATTTGTTCTAGTTGATGTGATCTACTGACTTAAAATATATATAATTATGTAGTTTTGTACTTCATTACTTACTCTCTACCATGTCACGTAATACAAGAAGTTCATTTAGATATTTATGCTAGAATTCTAGAAACATAAAGTAGAATAGTTGTAACCGGCTGTACATGACACGTACACACATATAGGGGAAACGAGGTGCTAATGCTCTCGCAGCCCGAGCTGTTTCACACGTTCTATGCAGTAATCTAAATTATTTGTAAAATGAAATTATTTACAAAGTCCCATGTTAAGTTTAATTTAAGTTTCTTTATATGTCACTAAAGTTTATATTAAGCATGTGACATGTCAAATTGAACATGCGGCTTTGATTTTCGCCACTCAATATTCTTTATTTTCCAATTCTGGCGGCATTGCGTGTTCAGTGTCTTGTTGTTTAACCCCGCCATATGGATAACTTACAAAAGAATAATTCGATGATATTCAATTTGAATGGGCATGGGTGTATTTACGAGTAGCAGAAGACACGCCGTTCGATATCAAGCTATATTATATGTATATAAAATGAAATTATTTTTACTATAAAAAATCGAATTTAGAACTGTTAAATATACTCTTACATCGAACAAAAGCATATATACAACAAAGGGTTATGGCGAAACAACAAAAATAACATTGTTTTTAATTATTTATTTTCCTCTTAATCCTCATTTACGCCATAGGGAGATGCGACGCGCAAAAAAATCCCATTTAGCATTCAAAACGTTCACCATATTCTTGTTTTAATTGAGTCAACAGAACCGCGGAATCAGCTTAATGCGGAAAGCTTTTTGTACCTGCTTTTAAGCTCTTAGGCAAAGCAAAATAACTCATTTACGATGTGTCACTTCAGTATACAAGTGAAATGTGATGATATTGCGACGTTTGCCATTTTTTGCAGTATTTGTAAAAATTAGTAGTGTTAAAATAATTTGCAAGTGAATGAAAATGGAGTGTGTAAACACTATATTTCTACCCAACCTGATATATGTGGGATACAGCGTGATGTTAGAAATAATTCCTAAATCTAGAATTCCTTCGACACCGTATTTTAATGTATTTAAGAAAAAAAGTTTATGTTAAAAATTATTATTAAAAATTACAAAAATAAAAGATTGGCTGCAAGATTATCATTCTGATGACACTTAAGTAATAACATATTGTCTTCTCTGGATGTGAAAACAGCACTACCGATTTCGTAGAGGTCTTTGGAGGAAGCGTATATATAGTAATTTCCTTATTTTTCAGCTTTACGCTGCGTCCCGCACATGGCAGGGTTGGCAGAGGAAACTTGGGAACCAGTGTCAAGACACTCCGTTCCGTTCCCCCACTTTCCGCAGAATTTAAGGCGCTGCATGTTGGATAGCGGAACTCAACGCCAAGCTTTACCTTTCTTCGTACTGGTCAGGAAGAAATGAAAACATAAAATATTTAATTTTTCGTTTCATCGAGTGGAGCTTATGCGGCTGCGCCACGAAGTGCCTCAAATTCCCTGGACAATTTAAATAGAAAATTGTAAGATATCAAAAGTAACGACACTATAAATAAAATCAAAACAAACGAATGTACTCTATTGTGTTACAGAAACGCAGTTATAACATTTTTTATGTTGCCATAAATTTGGACATTAGAATACCTAAAATGGTTTTATTATGTAAAGCTTTTGACGAGACTAGCAACATTTATCTCATAAAGAGATTAAATTTTATTTTTTTTTAAACAGAAAAGAAAAATACGCGACCATTGTGTAGGGTAGGTGGAACGAATTTAATGTTAAAACGTTCCGTTCTCCACTTTTCAATTTTTAATATTGTGTGTTTTTGTGGAAAAAAGAAAATGAACTTGAACATTGATCACTCAAGAATATGGTATGAAAATTTATTTTGTCAGAATGATCATTCATAACTTAGTATTTGCATTTATTAATAATACAAACTTGTATTTATCTTAGTGATCTGGTCTTTCTTAAAATGGATATGAAAACATGTTTTTCATAATACGTATGTATCTATCATCATAAACTTTTTTCTAGCTCCATGGTTTATTCCGTATTCACCAGGATAGACAGGAATTTAGTATTAAGACGCTCAAATCTCATTAACAGTTTCTTTCTCCACTTTCTAGTGAGTTGCATGTTTAGTGGTAGAATTCAATTCTGTGCTTAGCTTCGTTGCCAGAGGGAGAAAATGAAAATATTTAATATTTCGTGGTGATAGAACTCATACCTTGTCTTCTCGCACGCTTATTTGTTCCACTGCGCTATGACAGGTCTCATATATACATTAAAAATCGAAATATTTGGACTGTTTTTTTTATATTTAGAAATAAAAATCAAGTACTTATAATTTACTCTCTTATATTATACTCTATATTTGTTATGAAAGCTCATCAAACTTTATATTCGTAAATTCTAAATTCCTCAAAGATACTCATCCTCATATGCTAGAAACATTAATATGTTGATATCCAAAGTAATACTGTGTAAATATTCTCCGTCGGAGCTTACCGCAGGATAATTTCAATTTAACTCGTGTGTGGACCTAAAAGCTTCTAAATTGTTTGAGACGGGTCAGAGCGAGGGTGTTTAGAGCGTGATGCAATTAAACCACTCTTAGTTCACCTCTTGGAGGCAAATTAATTTTGGTTCTTGAAAAATTTGAGTTGAATTTAATTTTGAGCGTCTTCATGTTTGTAATTGCCGTTTCTTTGTAAATTAATTTCTTATTTACGTAGTTTTTATTTAAGTGAGTATATGAATACTATAATAAATAAGTATAACATTGTATAATTAATTTACTTTACATATTATATCACACATATGTACCTATATTTAGTAAGGAATTCAAAATAAAAAATAAACCCTACCTACAAATATTTCTACCTGATTGTCACTATCTCATTGCCACTACCTCATTATCTCTGAATCTGAATTTTATAATATATCGGTTTATTAATTTAGGAGCTATAGTGCCACAAATAGACAAAGAGAGAAGTCAAACTTGTATAAGCACCCTCGCTAGTCGAGATCTTTCCGATTTTAATCAATATTAAATATATTTTAATTTAAGTGTTAGAGTTATTTTCTACTTTGCAAATGAGATAGAAGAATTAACAATATTATCATTATTATCTTAACATCTTGAGACCTCTCGCGGCACAGTGGCAAGTGTGTAAATGTCAATGCGACAGGTTGTGGGTTTGACCCCCACTTTAGGAAGTAAAATATTTGATATTTTCAAATAAAAATACGTTATTATTTGTTAAAGTTTGTCATTATTAGTACGCCAAACGTAGTTTCGCCGCTCAAGACAAAAAGCCTCAAGCGGTAAGTGAAGCTAAAAAATATATCGACATACCCCTACCACAGTTACCGTCGTCACTCTGACTCTATATGAACTGCGAAGCTTTCTATTGAAAAGGATATAAACTGTCTATATGGTCCATAAAAGATAACTTTCTAAAGAAAGTATTAGCCTAAATTACATATTTGTTGATTAATTGTTATCAATATTATTATTTTTTGCATAAAAAATGGAAGGGTAAAATGAAAATACATATTTTTTTCTAGTAACTTAATACAACTGCATGCATATTGACCGATTGTGCCTCTCTATCGCTTTTTTCGCGCATTCTCTTAAACACTCAGCTGAAACGGAACGTGACAATGAAACATCATTTTTTGTACATACAGCCGGTTTTCATCGATTTGTAAGATGTTGTCACGTCAAAAATCCTCTGCAATAAAGAAGATCAAAATTCCATTTCGTTACTTTTAACTTAATATTAAACAATTAACGCTATACTAAAATATATTATATAGAGTAAGATGCATCACTGTCCAGTCTCCGCGTGTAACTACATTTTAATGATAATGTATATAATATATATGGACAAATGAGTTTATATATCTAAATTGATTTATATATTGTGGTAAATTGAGAATTATTTTATATTAAGAACAGTTTATCCATATAGGAGGATACGCAGAAAGAAACTAAAAAAAAGCTTCTTAATACTTTTTGGCCTAATTAGAGAAATTTAACAGGTTTTATATCATTGAAATGAATACTGCACTTATTAATAAATACACAGGTTGCTATTTAAATGCATATTTTTCGTATGGAGGGGTATTTAATATTGAAAATTACTACTTACTACTAATTATTATTTAGTATATTATTTAAAATTAAGCAATTTTTAACCGAATTATTCGCGTATATTGAATATTGTACATTTTTAAAGCCCGACGTATCGAGTTTTTTGCAATAGTCCTTGGTCACGGCCAAGCTGCATGCTTCATACTGTATTCCTAGCATATCATGTATGCTTATAAACATAGTGTTAACACAGTACATTTGACACACACTGCTCAATTCGTTTAAGTGGTGGATCTTAACGCTGCGCTTTGTCTTGTTATCAGAGTGAGATAATTGCGTTATATATATATATATATATATATATATATATATATATATATATATATATATATATATATATATATATATATATATATATATATATACATATGTACTATTGTGAGGTTTAAATTAGTTTAGTAGTTTTTGTGTGAAAACGAAACACACACCCATCGATACAAACATTCACATTTAGAATATTAGTAGCAGTATTATAACAAAAACATTCGGGCAAGGTGTTAGGTGCGTCGTAATCCCGCGATTGATCACCGTGATGGATGTGCCGATCAAACGCTTATTACTGAATTGTCGGAAACACTTGATTTATGTACAATCTTATCTTCACTAGGTCTATGGGCATTTAGATTATTGTTGTTTTATTTTGTAATTTGGTTAAATTATATAAGTCATGCTATTTATATAATTTGGGGCCTGTCATGGCGCAAGGGAAACGTGATACTTTGTTGGTACGATCCACATTCGAGGTAATTAATTGCTTAATACTTTTTATTTCCTCACTCCGGTGACAAGGCACAGCATTCGTTGAATTTTTCCACTCAATAGGTAGAGCCTCAAATTTGTCAGAAAGAGAAGAACAAAATGGTTTTTAAGATCCCTCTGCCTACTCTGCCTGATACAGTGTGAAGCTGAAGTCACAAGAAGGATGAAAGTCTAGATTGTCAAAATCAAATGATTTTATTTAAAATAAAAAGTTATATGCTTAATTTTTTGATAAATAATTTACCACCGTTTCATTAAAGTTGGCAGCTGCCTGCTTCAGATCTGAGAAGAACCGGCGCCAGAAATTTATCAGAATTTTGGTATTGTTAATTTTTTATACATATTAATCAGTGGAAATGATATTTTTGAACAAGTAGTTGAAGTATAAAATGACCCGTGACCACCGACTACTCCAAAGTGTTCAAAATACGCGATTAATCCGGATAAGCCTCACGTGGTGATGGGCATAAGCATGTGATTGTGAACGCGACAGGTTATCTTGTTCTAATAATATTATCACTTTTAAGATAATATCTATACATCAAAAATTAAAATTTCAGATAAATGAATAAAAAAAATTATAAAAATGTTGTCGAACTAAATATTTTAAATTGACGTACGATTTAAATAAAACAAACACCAAATGTGAAAAGGATGTTAGGTTGACAAAATATTATAGTCAAAACTGCATTTAAATTTAAAAATTAAACGAAAGCCTGCTTAATTTCGCCTTGATTTCAACCTTATTTGATTAATTTACAGTTTCATGTGAAAATATGAAAATGTAAAAACAAATATTAATGAGAAATCTCGCTAAAAACATTGCCCATTATAAAATGAAACAACGAAAGATGAATTGAAAGCAAACTATCGAAATCATTAATGAAAGGCAATAAATCAACCTGTCCCATATTAATGATCATAAGAAATGATGAATGCGCTATGAAAACCTGAATCGAAATTAAAACTCCATTGGAAAACTTCAGAAGCTTAATATGAATAATAAATAATGAAAATTGTGTACAAAAAGGGTTTTGGTCCGAAATGAAGAACCTTTTTGCTTAATGTTGTGCTTGCTCGGATTTGTGCCAGACACAATTATGGGATTACGGCGACGGCAAAGTGGAAACGAGAAAATAAATGCTCTTTTAATATTAGCTTATAAATTTGGGTTATTGATTTAGATTTTTTTGGAAAATCTTAGAATCTATTAGTGATGAAATGATTCAATTTATGTCCAGAATCAGACTTAATCTGATAAATCATAGCAACTGTTAGTTAGTTATATATATATATATATATATATATATATATATATATATATATATATATATATATATATATATATATATTTACACTTAGTTTCGTTCGCAAAGATTTGAAGCATTCCGAGTTGCAAAATGAAAATATTTCATTTTCTCGAGTGGGGATCGAACCCACAACCAGCGTTTACTATCACACTTGTGTGCCCTTGCGCTA
Organism: Eueides tales michaeli; assembly: GCA_018249855.1. Classification (NCBI taxonomy): domain Eukaryota; kingdom Metazoa; phylum Arthropoda; class Insecta; order Lepidoptera; family Nymphalidae; genus Eueides; species Eueides tales. The sequence goes on along the minus strand of DWMZ01006726.1, from coordinate 68 downwards.
CGATGTGTAATATACGTGTAATATTTATGATTATAATAGATTTTCATGAAATGTATTCGCAGTAATCC
>DWMZ01006725.1:0-10175 GCA_018249855.1 Eueides tales michaeli | reverse complement strand
GGCAGAGGCGGCCGTAGACCTCATAATATCTGGTGAAGCAACACACGATAATGGAGTTATACCTAAATTGTATGAAGATAAGCTAAGAGAATCGTATGTTTATAAAGAATTAAAGGTGAATTATATAATTTTTTTATTATTATTATTATTATTATTATTATATATTTTTTTTTAATATTATTTTTTTAGTAAAGTGACTTGTGGTTTAAAGGTACACTTTGAGGGTGTAGATTCGATTCCAGCTTCGAGGTAATTTAGTAGTTTCGTTTCGTCTCTCTGGTGACAAGGCAATTGTGAGTTGCCCTACTCAGTATGTACTTCTTTCAGAATTTGGTAAGCAGTAGGTGGTGAAAGTGTTTTAATGTAAATGGAGTATATTAACACTAGGTTCCCAGGTTCCAAGGTTAACCGTAAAGCTAATAAAAAAAGATAAAAAACGTAAAGCTAATAAAAAAAATAATGATTTATTAATCTCAATTACTTTCTTGTTCTAATAACATTATCACTCTTAAGACAATATATTACCATCAATGTGTACATTGAAACTTAAAATTTCAGCTGAAATGGATATAACATTTTAAGCAGCTTAGTCGAACTAAATATTTTAAATTTACGTTACCTTTTTATTTATCAATTCAATTTTCAATTTTTATCAATTCAATTTTTTCTAATTTAAATAAAACATACACTAAATGTTGCAGGAAGCTTGCGAAAATATAATATTGCTGCACTTTAGTTTGGTTAGCCGTTTCTGAGATTAACACATACGTTTGTATGTGTTAATCTCAGAAACAGCACAGACAAACAGACAAAAACTTAAAAAATATATATAACATTAATAAATGTTCTCTGTAAGATATTTTTAAATATATAATACATCTCCCATGGACATATAGTGATCAGTTGCAGGTTTATTATAAGTATAGATAACACTGAATAAATATATTTAATTGTCTGTTACAGCAAGTAAGAAATTGTCGTCCATCTTTCCATTCGTCGCTTGGCATGTATGGAGGGCTCGCTTACTCGGCATTCTCAACGCTAGTTCGGGGGAAGGAACCTTGGACTTTGAGTCATGGGGGTGAGATTTATTATTTAAATGTTTATATTCAAATCATTTAAATCTATTTTGTTCCTTATTTTTTTATATAAAAATAATTTAATTTTTGCAGGGCAATGTATATTTATAAATAAAATGGTGTAGGTTACCAATACAGTATTATTATTAAGATTATATTTTTTTGTTTTGTTTTCCTCGCTTTGGTAAACGAAGCGTGGCGTTGAGTTCCGCCACTCATAGTCACGATGTTTGGATAACCAAGTTAAAAAAATGGAGTAAAATTGATTTTTAATTATTTTATGTCTCAAAAAATATTTGTTCATGTTCTAAATCAAATTCAAAAAATTTATTACCGTTTTAAGACAATAACTGTTTAAAAATATATATATATAAAATTAACATTCTAAGAAAAAAAAATTGCTAAAGAGAGGACATTTTATATGACATTTCTATTGAAAAGTTATATGTTTTTTTTTTCATATCAGGAGCTGATCACTCAAAATTGAAGCCAGCTAAAGAGTTCCAGCCAATAGAGTATCCTAAACCAGACGGTGTTATCACATTTGATCTGTTATCATCGGTGGCGTTAACAGGTGTGTTTATAGATCTTATTATTATTATTATTTCAGGTGCATGCTGTATCCTGTACATGGCAGGGTAGGTAACGGAAACTTAGGAACCTAGTGTTGAGACACTAAGTTCCCATTTAGACATTTTCGTTCCCCACTTTTTTCCGAATATGAATGCGTGTTGTGTGCAGAAATGAAAATATTTCATTCCGTTTCACTTATGTTTAGTGAACCGATGGTAATTTATTTGATATTCAAAAAGTTAAGCTTGTAATTTAGTAATTTATTTGATATTCAAAAAGTTAAGCTTGTAATTTAGTAATTTATTTGATATTCAAAAAGTTAAGCTTGTAATTTAGTAATTTATTTGATATTCAAAAAGTTAAGTTTGTAATTTATTAAATTAATATGACTATTTGATTTTAATTAGAAAAAAACACAATATTATTTTTATGAAAAACGTTATTTCGTATACAACCTAGTACTCCGCTATTCTGCAAATACTCAGCTTCACTCTGTATCACTCACATGGCAGGGTAGGCAGGGGGAACCTGGGAACCTAGTATATATATTGCCGAAATGTAAATTTATATATTGAACTTTTTTTTTTATTATATTTTATTATAACATTATGGCTAATGTGTTACGTTGTACACTTAAAAGAAATGATTGGTAAGAAATGAATTTCTTAACACATTGTTCTAAAATAATAAATAATTGAAGTGAGTTTTTTTTATTTAAAAGGAACAAATCACGAAGCCGACCAGCCCCCACACTTGACCCTTAGAGATGATTCTATACCAGTTAAGAGAAACTTGGCAGAATTTGAAGGACCCGAAGCCAGATTTTGTCCCGCAGGTATTTATACTAATATAATATATATTTATACTTTTATATTGATCTTGTAAAGCTGGAAGTCTTTATTTACTATTTTTTAGCGTTTTGTAGTAATATTATTGAGGAAGGATATATGAATTTAATTGAGTTCCGAAATTACCTTCCACACTTAAAGTAAAAAATTAAATATGTATTTTGATTTAGCTAAATCTCTATAAAAAGCTATTTATAAAACAAAGTAGAGTACAGTAGTACAACTTTGACAGACTGATCCACCACAGTTGACAGATCAGCCAGTCGCTCAGTTCAATCTATATTTAACTCGATCAGTAAATTTATAAATATAATAGTATCTTTGATTTTCGCGATTGTTACACATTTTAAATGAAACATTTTTAAACGGATTAATCGCGTGTATTGTTTGATTAACATTTTTGGAAACCTGACGTTTCGAACACTTTACAGTAGTCAGTCAGTGTACCCGTGACCACGGACTACTGTAAAGTGTTCGAAACGTCGGGTTTCCAAAAATGTTTAAAATTCAATATATGCGATTAATCCGTTTAAAAGTGTTTCATTTAAAAATTTATAAATATGTTTAAAAAAAATGCATTGCTTTTTTTACTAATATCTTGACTTTAGATTTATTTTGAAATAATAGTTTGCAAATTAGATTTTCTACTAGAACTTATTTTCTAGTAGTTCTTTGGAGCCGGCCGCTAGTGGCCGCCCTAAATTTAGCAGATGACTGCGTTTCATTTTAAGATTTCATACCCCCTGACACAAAAAGTGTGTGTTTGATCTGCCTTTCTGTCTCATTGTAGCTTCTGAATGAATGAACTGATTTTTAATTGAAAACTTTGCTCATCGCGTTAGTTCTTTGCTATGTTTTATGAAAGTCAAATTTAAGAGCACCAGGAATCATATCAGGAGATTATTTGGCCCAGGGGTATTTAAATTTGGAATTTTGCTTGTCTCAACTTTTGTTTTACGTGTGAATTATGGGCTAAAGTATAGAAAGCCTAATTTAAAAGTGATTTGAAAATTTCCGATCGTATTATTTTTATGGCCTAATATCCTACACAGGAATACAAGGATAACGACAATATCATTAAGAGTACTTATTTAGATAACATATAAAAAATTATACGTAGCAGGATTTGAACTCTTGGCAACCGTCCAAACGCTCTGACCACTAAGCCATACTATGCGTTCTTTCTTTCCTAAGTTTGGATTAACAATTTAATATTAGTCAAAATATCATTAAGAGTGTTTTTAAAAATATATTGTGGTTAGATACTACATTTAAAAACGTATAAAAAATTTAATAAAGCAGGATTTGAACCCGCGGCTCTTGGAAAACGTCCAAGCTTTCTGACCATCTTAGCCATTCGTTCAGAGCGCTTGGACGATTTCCAAGAGGCGCGGGTTCAAATCGTACTTCTAAACTATATTGTGGTTGTTGGATTAATTCACTTGTTCACTTCACTCTTACTAATTATTTTATTAACTAAATAAGAAGAAGGACCTACATGGTACATTAAATATACTATTGTAATCATAAGAATGTGTGGGATTAAATGCCGTTGATACTCACTCAGGAAGCTAATTATTTAATATATTTACTTTAAGTGATATTTAGAAAAGAGCTACTGTTCAGTTTCTTGTCGGCACTTCTCAGCAGTCCCTTCAAGCCTTTCAAGTGTGTTTCATTGTTTCAGGTGTATATGAATTCGTTCCTATGGAGACGGGAGACGGGCAAAGGTTGCAAATTAACGCACAAAATTGTATTCACTGTAAGTTGTCACCAATATTTATATATGTATATATATATATATATATATATATATATATATATATATATATATATATATATATATATATATATATATATATATATATATATATTTCTTTTTATATATATATATATATAGATATATATATATATATATATATATATATATATATATATATATATATATATATATATATATATATATATATATATCGTTCTTTAATTACATGTACAATATGATGACAATTTCTTGCTATGGTAACAAAGAGCAATTTAATAAAATATTGTTTTACTAAATGTATATAATTCCAAGTTACTATACACATACACATACATAAATGATATACATAAATGAAAAAAATATTACATAAATATTAAATTGTAATAATACATATTTTGTTCATAATATTTTCAGGTAAAACCTGCGATATAAAGGATCCTTCTCAAAACATAAACTGGGTTGTACCAGAGGGTGGCGGTGGACCAGCTTACAACGGAATGTAATTTATATATACAAAAATACACACAAAATATATTGGCTCTTTCCAACATACTGAGTACTATTTTTAGTGTCCTAATAATTTTTGGAAGCACAATTTTTTTATTAGGTTCATTTATATCATAAATTTTACTTTATTTTTAAATCAATTTAGCTTAGTTTAGTTAGTTTAGTTTTATTATTTGAAAAAAGGGGAAGCGCCGATATATATTTTTTTACAAATGAGTCAATTACTATAACATAGTACAATATAAGAGAAATTACTAAATCATATTAAATATTTTTGATACATCATTATTAATGTTTAATAGATAATTTACAATTTTTGTACAGATTTCATTTTTTGGAATAAAATTTTCTATAAAACGGGAATGAAATATTTATTTCATATTTACATTTTGCCAATTAATAAAGAATAAAATCTTGAGTTCTGCCATTCAATGGACAATGTCTCGAATTTGAGTGAAACGCAGAGAAAGAAATGTCTGAGAAATATAGTTGTCTAATGTAGTTGTCGAAAACAATACAAGATGTTTTTACTATTTTTAAAGTGTTATTCCAAACTTAGGAAAGAAAAAATAATTTAAAAATATATAAAAAAAATAATTTTGCGGAATTTGAACCCTTGGACGGTGTCCAAGAGGAGTGGGTTAGGATCCCGCTACTTTTTAAATAAGTTTTATACGTTTTTTAAATTAGTAAATCAGATGTATCTTCACTTTCTAAGAAATAAACAATACAACTAAGCTCGATTTGTTCATACATATTCAGTATTGATTTGTTAAATATAACTTTATTACATATTGGCAACTTATTTCTTTTCTAAATAATAAGTATAAATGAGATTTTGAAAAATCATTATATATTTTATTTATTAATTTGATTTGTAGTAAAGCTATGCAGAAATTTCTTAGACTTTTTTAATTTTTTACTTTTATTTAATACTGCCTTATATGAGTTAAATTATGAATGTAGACTATATATGTCTGTTTACACTAATTTCATCTGTGCGAAGTTTTCATAAATAATATAAGTATTTATTGAAAAATTTAAAAATAAAAAAAAACATTAAAAAAATTACCGGTTTTTAACCGACTTCATAAAAGGAGGTTCCATACTGGACGTATATATTTCTTTATAATTATATTAACTTCTCTACTTATGTATAATATATTGAGTACTGTTTTGTATTGTCTTGTTGTCTAATAAATGTCACTTAAAACAGATAGTAATAAGTATTTTTAATATATTTTCATAATAAATAATTTTCATTTATTGAAACATATAATACATATAATGTAATCATATTCTGGCTAAAGAATATCAGGTGTTATGAAAGTAATGTATGGAAGAGTGACCATTAGATTAAGTGTTGAACTTTGTATGTTAGAGAAATATTTAATAAATTATATAAAAATATATAGATATATTGTTTATTTTTTCCTTTCAAATTATACTTTATTATATTCATAAATGATTGATTCCGATATGATTGATTTCGAGACGTTTCGCGTGTTAAGTCGCGTAATTAAACGCGGTGTTGTGTCTTGTTACCAGAGCGAAGAAATAAAAAGAATTTCCATTCCGTGGAAATCGATCCCGCAACCGGTTAGCTGATAGCCAGATCCTGTGCCACATGTGCTTTCCTGTCATACCTTATTACATTCGAAATTGAGACATTAATTTGCTATAATGAAACTTATTTACAAATAATATATGCTATTTTTTATTTTTAATATATACGTATATTTAATCACTTCAGTGAAGTAAATCACTTAGTAACGCTACGATCTCGGCATACCTCTTAGGCCTCGTCCACTGTCATTAACCTCTTCATACATGCCCTTTAATCAATTTTCAAATAATTATTAAATTTGTTAAAATATAAATCGGAAGGCCATGTTGTTATTCGAAGTTATATAGGCTAATGTTAAATAATTATCTTATTGGATATTTTAGTATGAAATAACTGTTTTATTTAACTGGTTTGAGAGTTTAATTTATAGATGTTATTTTTTATTATATTTCAGATCAGATCACGAAAGTAATTCACATTAGTAAATAAGTCATTGTGTAGCTCGGGCGGAAGAAGCCGTGGGCGGATTGCTAGTTAAACATAAAACTTACTGTTCGACTTATAAAATGAAGCAAATACCTATTTCCATTATCATGGTCGAGTATGAATAAAAATCACAATGGATTAATGAAATTATTACATATTTATTAATCACACGAATTCCGCAATTGAAATCGTTGTTAAGCCATGTTGTGTAATAAAGGGTTAAATAACTTTGAAATTATCATAATTTCATCTAAACGACTTTGGTTTGTTAGTCTTTTTTGCTAGAGCTTTATCGACTATTCGCATTTATTATAGACCCTACTAAATTGTTTATTGTCTACTCGTAAAGTTTTTGTTTAAATTGTATTTTCCTATATAGTAAAGTAATTGTGTAAAGCTACATTAAACGAAATACCTGAGGCCTGTCATACCGCAGCGGCACAAACGTGTGGCTGTAACCGATGTGTTATGGGTTCGATCCTGCTCGAGGAAATGAAATATTTAACATTTTCAATTTAAATATTTAATGTTTTCATTTTTCCGCTCTGGTAACAAGGCCAAGCGCGGCGTTGAGTTCTGCCACTCAACACGCAATGCCTCAAATTCTGCGAAAAGTGGGGAATGGAAGTGGAGCGGAGAGTCTTAACACATGTGCGGTATACAGTGTGAAGCTGAAAATACAAACACTAATTAAATTTTTAATAATTTCAATGGCTTCAGATTCTATTGCGTTCGAATTTTATTACGGTCTAACAATAATTAATAATTTAAATCAACTCTAATAAATATTTTTTCATATTTTATTTATTATATAGAGTTTAGGCATAATAATATTGAGCTTTGACCAGAAAAATGTTATCTTGAATACGCGGGAATGCTTAGAATTTATTACTCTGCACATTCTTGTTTATAAATTGACAGAAAATGAAGTTTCATTTAAAAAGACATTTCTGATTTTTATTTAGAAAAAAGATTTATTTTATATAAGTAAATGTAAATTTTTATAATTTCTATTCAGGGAAACATGTATTTAAAATAAGTTCTTGTGATTTTTACGATGTGCTCTATTAGACACAATGTTTGCGATATTGTTTACGTTTGTGTTGTTTCCTATACAGGTACGCTTTTAGTGTAATATTTTCTTTAAAATATTTTATTTTATAATATGTATAGGAATATGTTTTTCTTATCATGAACATGGACTTAGTAGTTATTGAAAAATTATATTCGTTGTCTACTACATTGTTATTATGCAACAAAATAGCGAGATTTTTTGTTATAATATATAAATGACATATGCTTACAATTTATTTTTCAGTTAAAAGTTTGTTGGTTTTGTCTCTGTAAATATTAGGTATAAATGATTCTCTGTGTGATATAAGTTTGCTTATAATTATTTTTAATATTCAGTTTGTTTTTGAATATTTTTTTGTGATTGGTTTTTTAGCTTCACGCATATGTATGCTTATAGCAGGCATTGTTTTTGTATTAATTTAATATTTGTATGCGCAACTCCGTGCTCTATCTTGCTAGGGCAGAGAAATGGAAATTATTTAACTCTAATAAGGTTATTTCGTTTAGAAAACTCGTTATTTTTTATAGATTTTATTTTACTTTGAACAACAAACAGGGGCAATCGTGCCGCAGTTTGTAAGCGGATTGAGATAAAATACATTGATCTGGCAGACACATGACAGTACGCTCGCTTTTCCAAATTCGATGCGTCTATAGAATTTTTCTGAAATAGTTTTGTAATTTATCTAATTTACTAAATACTTTTCAGTATACATAGGTAAAAACTCTTGTATCTACAGTTCGTATTGAGAATAGGCAAATTACCTCGTCTACCTATACACTGCCTAATAAAAAACACTAGTAACACACAATTCAAAATTAAAATATTATTTAATTAAATACAAACAAAATGTAATAGCGTGTAGCTTTATCACAGACTATAAAGGCAATTCTGCTGAGATAGAAATTAAACCGGAGATATTTCCCCAAGTGTGATTTACCTAACAAAAATTGCATGCAATTAATTACGTAATGGTCGACAACGACATGTTCTTTTTAATATTTATTCGTTTGCTCAAACCGCATATTGTGCGCAATTCTAGCCGGCTTTTAGTTTTTGACTTTTCTCGTGAATAATTTTCCTTGTTTTCTATTTTTATTTATATTATTTTTAATTTAAAAAAATAGACATCCGATTTCATTAATCTTTATCAATAAATAATGATTACATTATTTGGATTTTGTCTTTACGAGTAGATTGGAGCGCTAATTGAACATAAAAATATTTCTATTATATATAACTTTTTACCAACATATTTGAAAAACTCAACAATACAAGCACCCGATATTTTCCTGGCTCCCTGAAACAGAAATGCATATAAATCATAAACCAAATCATGGCTTTTTTTCCCTGGTCATGAGCTACGTGAGTAATTTGCAAAATGACATGCCATGTTTTATTACCACCATAACCGGATAGATAGGCTATTAATGTAGCATTATGCCGCACTCGAGGCTCGAGCTCATATGTAGCAATGTCACCTGTTTGCTAATGGGATATTTGGGGACTTTTGGGTATAAAGACACGGGTAATTACTTTTTTTTAGTTAAAATTACCTTTTTTTATATTTCTTTATTTTATCCCAATGTGTATAGCTACAGAGGACTGAGCACTAAAAGTTCTTCTTCTGCATATTTTTTCACCTAGTCCAAAGACATCAATAAATTTTATTTAAAATATGATGTATTCGAATAATATTAAAATGATCACCGACTTCAGTGTTTTTATAGTCATATATAACTTTTTTGAAAATAAGGATATTATTATTATCTATTTTAAATTATTCGTAAAATATATAAAAAAATAAATCAGTTTCTTGATGTTGAAAAATGACTAAATCAACCTTTGGCGATGTTGTACATAGACTCAAGTGCAATTTTTTGTGCTAATGTGCTAGGGCATTTGTTCTATATATTAATCTTTAGTAAATATAAATGTAATCTTCTGTTATGCAATTATTAACGTGTATAAAATTATGTGGATATGAAAGCAATATTTTTTTTCTAAATGGAAAATATATGCTTGCAGATTCAAACAATTTTTGGCATCTACTTAGACAAAGCGTAAGGCGTAAATCTCGATCTCAGGCCAAAGGTTGAGAACTGTGAATCTTAACTATAGTTAAGAAAAGTACCCACTTATTTAGAAAAGTTACTAACTTTAATCTTAAATATTTTCTTCGTTCCTAAGTTCGGATAAACAAAGTGAATCAACGTTTAGGTTGGAACTAGGAAAGTAGAGTATAGTGTGAAGATTTTGGATTGTCTATAGAATAGAA
>DWMZ01006724.1:0-10175 GCA_018249855.1 Eueides tales michaeli | reverse complement strand
AAAAGAGCTTAAAGTTTTCTTATCTCTAACCTTCTCAATTGAAGTCTTAGAATATAGCGGAATTGGGTTTCTATACAGAGGTTTTCAACAGCAAGTCCCAAAAATACAAGTATTGCTAGAAAAACAACTATGCGTTCATTTAACCAATATAAACAAAGATTTTTAAATGACAAAAACATTTTTAAATGACAAAAAAAAAGTAGAAAAATGCTAAGCCAATTGTATGACTCATCCTATTAAATTTGTATTCCGCTTGTTAAATATAATTTTTATATAGAAAATATGCCTCTTTGTTTAAAAACATAATCTACAATTTTTTATAACAAAAAACAATTAAAAAAACCTAGTTCTAATTAGTAATCATCATTGAACGTTGCTAATCACCTAAGACACTAGATCACTTAAAACGAGAAATTAAATTACACTGATAACTATATATTAATAGGTTTTATTTCTCAACAGTCACTATTCCGTAAGATTGGGTTGGTTTCTTAAAATCCAATAAGGTGATGGGATATGTCGGACAAATTAATATAAAACTATTGTATTTAATGGTTTAATCTCATATTGTATTACAAACGTCTAGGAAGTTGCATGTTATATGAATTGTTTTATTCCCAGTAACTACGTAACTCGATATTGATATGATGATGTAAATAGTATAGCGGTTTTCTACTTAGTAAGAATAGAAAATTTATTATTACAAACTATGCGTGTGTCGAATTTCACGTCGACGGGTGAGCAGTAGGAAAGTAGTAGAAAAAGCAAATAAAAATATGAAAACAAATTAATTTGTCAACATAAATATATTTCGTATTTGTTACTATAATATACGCGATTCTAGGTCAGAGTTCACTGATACATAAGCACGGAATTTTAAGTTTAATACTGACAGGTTGAAGAAGGATCTACCCAAGTCAATTACACTAAGCTGTAGGAAATATTATACGCTGACATGGCTGGCCAGCTGGCAGTGTGGACTTTACTAATTACTTTCACTTTCCTTGTATTTTAATTAAATCAGTAAGAAAGTGACCAAGAGGGAGTCGGATTACCGCCCTGCATCACTTAAATAGGTCATAATGTGTAAATAAATGGCGCAATGAAGTGCACATCTTTGTAAAGTATAAAAAGTAACCCTTTACCACACAGTTAGCCATTTTACATTATAACACAAAAAATTTCATTTAATACTTTTCTATTAATATCATTTATTATGAAAATAATACAATAGTTCCTATGTAATACTCTAAACCTTGACTGCATGCATTACATTACTCTTAATCTATATAAAATAATTCATGATCAATACAAAATAATATCAAAGTTGTAAAACTTAGAAGTCAACTTAATTTTGTGCTATTCTTTTTCTATATTAATGAAAGTTATTGAAATTATTATTTTTGGGTTGTTTCAAAACAGTAAAAAATCATAACAAATTCTAACTCTGAGACAAATCAGAACAAAAGACTGTAAAGAAAATTAGAGTAACAAGTAGCTCTAACAAATTTTCAAAGTAATGAAAAACTTGATATATTTTTTTAAAATGCATGCTCACACACAAGTAAAAAAAACTACTTACTAAAAATGTATCTTGACAATGTATACAAATAACCCTGCACATGCCAGGTAAAGTGGGTACTGGTGGTGTGACAGGTGTGGGCGCCAAGTTTATGATCCTCTTGCAGTCAGCACGGGGGCATGCAATCCTCTGAGATGAGGACTTGCATATCAAGAGACAATTACATGGACAACGCACATACTTCTTACCAGGCGGGGCATTTCTAATTGGCTGCAAATATAATTATATGATTAAATATAGCCAATATTTAATATTTACTAGGCTACTCAAGTATCATTTACCAAAATTAAAAATTTTAAAAATACAAAACTATCTTTATGTTATACTAAGTCACTTAAAATATTTATATAACTTAATTAAAAGATGATGATTCTTTAGTTTCATGTTCTTTGTTTTTAATGGTCAGAATACTAAATCATATATTTAATTACCCGTTTCAATACATTTTTTAAATCTATATATATTTACTTTATAGTTTAAAAAATAAGGATCTAAATTTAGTTCAGATGCCCGACTGATCCAAAATATGGCTCAGGCATTAAAATTGAGCCATTAATAACAGATAAAACTAGCAGAATTAATTAATAATAATTGTTTTGATATTTTTTTGAGTATTCATTTTCTGGAATCTTTTAATAATGTTGAAGTCAATACATTAATATTTACATACAAACCAAAATAATATATATTGACATTAACTTAAGTAATATAAGTAAATATAATAGTATACGCTAATACAACATACCGTCGCTTCATTGCAATCCGAACATTTTACAACATGTTGTTCTCTTTTTCCCGAAATATCTATCATAGCTTGGCATACACGACATGTTACCATAGGCATGCCTGCTTGCTGATACGGTGGAGGAAGTTCATCAGGCCCAATAGGAGAGATTGTGCTGACATTCTCCTCTTCTGAAACGATAAATGTAAAACATCGAGTGATAATAATAGCATACGTTAATACTGTTACACTTCATTCAACATATACACTTACACAATCCTTAAAAACCGACTAGTTAGCCAAGCGAAAATCGGGTTATCTTTATATTATGCATTGTTTAGCAACAAAAAATACAAATAAATGTTGGTTGAATCATCAGCTGTCAAAACAATATAATTATAATTACTTACCATCTCGCAAAAGTAGTTGACTTTCGCTTTGTCCGTCACCCATTGTTAAACACAAAATCTTTAGCAGTACAATATGTAAATAAGTTTATATAAATCTGGAATTCTTATGACGAAAATTAACATACCAGCTTTACTACCATCGCAGAAAAATTACTTCACAGATAACTAAGCAACGAATCGGAATACCTACATATAGGCCGTTTTCCGAATTATCAAAAAAGCGTACATAGCGTACCACAGATGCGATAAAATTCATGTAACGTCAAGTTACATGAGACTTGACTAGTGCTTACAGTACTGACGTGTCGGAGCGTTAGCATCGTGAGAATTGACATTATTTTGACGTTCCACGGCAATATCACTGTCATCTTTTTCCTGGATTACGAAAAATGCTTGAAATACAAGCATTTTACCATCTTTATCGGCTACGCTACATACTCCACTCATGTTTATATCAAAAATGCTCTGTTCGGTTATGTTCAACTTGTTTAATCCGTAAGCACTCTCACAAGAGGTCCGAATTATTAATACAGCTGAATTTTGTTGTAAAACACGTTTATGGCCGTTTTCCAAATAATGCTAACAGTATTTACGACGTTTCAACTGCTAACGTGGGTTCCTTTTTAATGAGAGTGCCAACGTCTATTAGCAGTATTAATAATTCGGACCATTTTTTGATATAAAAATGAGTGCAATATGTGGTGCAGCCGATGAAGATGGTAAAATGCTTGTATTTCAAGCATTTTCCTCCGCCGCCACATGTAACGTCAAAGTCACACGAATTTTATCGCACGCTATAATCGCTGTTTTGATAATTCGAAAAACGGCCTATTACTTCTTTTTATTAAACAATATCAATAAAATATCATCGGAATACAGTACGGAATTATATTAATTAATTTCATGATTAGACTTCAATTTATACAAGTTAATTTAATGAAAATTGTCAAAATGTTTTTGTATGATGGACGAAAATATTCGCATACTGTACCGTTTCTACCTTTAGTCTAGAGTAGTATTATTGACAGCTATTAAGTAGTATTATTGACAGCTATTTCAATAGAATTATGCTCACTGCACTCATAACGTACCAACGTAGGTTTAATTTTTTTCTTTTCTCGCTCACCGTTAGCGTTGCGGGTGGTATGACGTCACTACATAGTGCTGTGAGCACAATTCGGAAAACGGCCATAGTCTGTGGTTTAATCTGTCATTGTCACACATCAAAACATACTCAAACTCATGCTCTAAATCTAATACCTTAAGTAAGCTAATAGTTTCATGTGTTTATAATGCACCAATACTTCGATAATTAAATTACTTTGATATGTTTAAATTATTTCTATAAATATATTTGTATTGAAAGTTTCTTTCTTAGTTAATAAACTTTATATATTCAACCTTCGTAAAAAATAATGGCTTGTAAACTCCACCGAGTGCGATACTATAACCCCAAACCAGAAACAATAAATTGTGTGTCGTTTAATAAAAGTAACAAATTTCTTGCGTTAGCCAGGTATGAAATCTACATGAGATAAAAATTGAAGTAATAATATTTTGCACAATAAAGTAAAGCTGTTATTTTACTTTCAGACAGGATGCCACTATTGAAATATGGGATTTAAATTATGCTCCATATCTATTAAAATGTATACCAGGCGCAGAGAATGCCTCAGTTGAGGCGCTGGCTTGGGTTAATCAAAGATTATTATCTACAGGACTAGGTGGCACTTTATTAGAATGGGACTTAGAAGTTCTTTCCATTAAATCAACTACAATGCTAACTGGCTATGCAGCTTGGTGCCTTGATGTTAATAATACAAATACATTAGTTGCTGTAGGAACTGAACAGGGCTATGTCAATTTATATTCTACTGAAAATGATGAGATAATATATAAAAAAATTTTTGATAAGCAAGAGGGTCGAATTATGTGTTGTAAATTCGATAATACTGGCATGATACTTGTAACAGGTAACTGCTCACATAATAAGTTCTATAATTTTAGTTATCTTGACACATTTCAACATAACTAATAAACATAATTAATCATTTATATTATTTTATTATATTATATTTATATAAGATTGTACTATTTTGAAACCCTACATTTCAAACACTACAATAGTCCATGTAATACTAAATATTTAAAGTTAATCTGCTTTATGACATTCATTTAAATTGGTCACTATACTACTAAGAAGATAAGGCATAGCATTAATAGTTGAGTTCTGCTACTGCCACTGCTTATAGATAATGTCTCAGAATAAGACCATTTCAAGACATTATATATATGCGAAGAAAGTAGGAAAATGAATGTTTTAACACTGGGTTACCTACTGTAGATACCTAGACCTACACTGATATGTGCAGATTACTATATCAAGGTAAAAAAATGTAAAAATTTTCTTTAGGGTCTGTGGATACCATTAGAATATGGAATGTTGAGACTGGTCATGCAACTTGTAGAATGTCTGTAAGTCGCAGAGGAAAAGAGACTATTGTATGGTGTCTTGCAGTCTTATCAGATAATGTTGTCGTATCTGGCGATAGTATGGGACGACTTACTTTTTGGGATAGTAACCTAGGCGATCAGGTATTATTAATATCATTATTATTTTTGTTACAATAAATGTATTAATAAAATTTTTATTATTTTTACTATTTTTAAAAATAATAAAAATTTTATTGTGTTTTTCCACACTTAGGAAAGAAAAATACCAAATTAAAAAATGTATAAAAATTTGAAACCGCGCCTCTTGAAAACGGAGGACGACGGAGCTTGGTGAGAACGAATGGCTTAGTTGATTAGAGAGCTTGGACAGTTTCCAAGAGGTGCGGGTTCAAATCCTGCTTCATTCAAATTTTTATATGTTTATAAATTTAGTATTTTTCTTTCCTAAGTGTAGAATAACACTTTAAAAATAGTAAAAATATTTAATAAATAGAATTAATTCTCTCTTGCCAAACAAATTCTAGCAAATTGTCTTTGGGTAGCGAAAATTTGTAAAAATCTCCCTACAGAGATGCTAACAACATAAATAAGCTGTAACAAACATAAAAATTTTGATGGAGCTTGGTGAGAACGAATGGTTTAGTTGGTCAGGGCTCTTGGACGGTTTCCAAGAGATGTGGGTTCAAATCCGGCATCGATCAAATTTTTATAAGTTTTTAAATTTAGTATAATTTATATTTTAATGTGACATCACTTATTACAACACTTTTAATTATTATTTTCAGATAGAATCTTTTAAGACCCACAAATCTAATATCTTGTCTATAGTAGTTTCTGATGATGAAAAAAAGTTATATTGTAGTGGTGTAGATCCAGTAATTGTTAACTTTGTTAAAGTTAATAATACAAGTTCAGGGAAGCAAGCAAGTTCACAGTGGGTGAAAAATGTTCAAAGACACATACATGAACATGATGTTAGGTAACTTTTTCATAGTTTTTTTATTTGGGGCTATTGTAGCAGTGTGATGTTAAATGGTATGGTAGCAGAGTGATGTAAAATAAATAGATTGTGATGGTTGTGTGAATTGTGGAATTAATAGGAAGTCAAAGTCTAGTGTTGAGATCTGCCAGTCGACACATAATATTTTGAAATCAGCCAAGTGGGGGAGAATTAAGTGTTTCAATGTTACATTCTTACTGCCTACCTACATAAGTGCGATAAAGTTTATGATGATGCTGAGATGTTCTTTAATTTTATTAATTTTTAATGTTTTTGTAATTTTTCGTTTTTCGCATATTTTTGTGCAAAATAGTTAAGTATATTTAGTTATTCACTCAAGAATACCTCTTCAATTTGCGGAAAATTGGGAAGAAAAGTGTTATAATGATGTCTTAACAGTAGATTCCCTCAGTCCACACGGCTATGTGTGAGATAGAGTATGAAACTGACAAAAAATATTTATAAATTACAGAGCTTTGGTCCTTAATGGAAATAAATTAGTGTCAGTAGGAATAGATGGTTATTTGACACTTTCAAGTTACCCCCCAAAATGGGTAATGAGGATTCCTCATATGATTCCAGCTCCTAGATCAACTGTGTGCGCCCAGAAAAAAATATTACTCCTAAGGTAATTCACTGAAAAAGATACATATAAATCATTATATATAAAGTAAATAGGAATATTCAATATTATTTTTGATTTATTGAAGTGGCTATTTTAATTTCTGAATCTACACACAGATGTGTACAATATATAATTTATAGTTTATTATAGAAAAATAAATTATGGAAATCAAATTATTATGCACTAGAAATTATTATAATATGAAGTGTAACTTTATTTTCTGTGAATTTGAATTTAAATATACATCATATAAAAAATATAACTGATTGCTGTCCGTAAATGGAAGATGTAAGAGCCATGGAATAGAACCTAAAGAAGTTATTTATATATTTTTGTTTCTTTGTTGGGTGTTTGTGCACACTAATCGTAGAACTGTTTAACCATATTAAATACAGTTTTCATGTTGTACTTCGGCAAACTTGCATTAACATTTATTGCTTATTTAATTTCAATCGGAGGATAAATAAAATATTATACCAATAGAGTGTGTGTTGTTTGAGAAAATTGCTAAAAAAAAACTCTTTTATTTAATTGGCTAAAATTTTAGTTGTACATATTGGTATGCATTTTTAGGATAATCCTAAAAATTACAATTTTATTAGAACATGACAGTAATACTATATGTATATGTGTAATTTAAAGTAGTAATTTAAAATTACACAATTATGTACATATAGTATTTGCTAAACTGTACACTGTGAGCCACTAATAATTTTAATCTTAGGACAACAATCCAAATAAAATACATTTGTTTTAAACAAAATGTGGCTGAATAATGTGGTTCGTACCTTTGTCAGTATTTTGGAACTGATGTAACATTAATTATTATTTTGCAACTGATGTAATGTTAAATATTTTTTTATCACAGATATAGTAATTATCTGGAGGTTTGGAAACTTGGTACTTATGCTATCAACAATAAAGGTGATGTGACTATTTCAAATTTTCAACTGAAGCAAAATACATACAAGGATATTAATAATCAAATAGAACAAGAATCAGAAGTAGATTCTATAGAATATAATACTAATAATGGAATGGAGAAACAAAAACAAAATCTCAAACTAACAGAACAACCTGTGAAATTAGTGTCATTAGAAACTAAAGGAAAAAAACATATAAAATGCTGTGAAATGTCTCCCAGTGGTGAAATATTAGTGTATTCAACTGACACCAATATGAGATTGTTAAAATTAGAATATGTGAGTCATATTTTTTATATTTAAGTAAAAAAAATATATTAGTTTGTTATATTTAAGTAAAAACAAAAATATATATTAGCAGAGGCCGTTACGAGCCAAAATCCGATTACATCGCGAGGGTTGTGGATTCAATTTCTCAACATGTAATGTATTGAAGGTTTGCCGAAATTAGGCAATGGAGTGCCTTAACACAAGATTTTCTCTCCTTACCCTGACATATGCAGGATATGATCATGGTTATAATGCTGTTTCCAGTTTTAGTGATTTTCCCTACAAAGTCATAGCTCTTGCGAACCTGTATTGCATTGTAAATCTTTGATATTTTTACCATTAATCTAACATGTTATTAATCAAGTAGCTATAACTTATATAAACTTTCCTCTTGAATCTCTCAATCTTATTTATAGTTAAAATCGTATTAGTCTGTACCTACAGATCTCTACTCTGGTTTATACTTCATTAAGATACATTTCAAATTTTACCATATATACTATTAAAAAACCTAACCGTGTTTCCTAAATATATTATGTATATGCCGCGGTTAGGGCAAAGTTGCTTGGCGGGACTCAACGCTGCGGTTTATCGTGGCGAAAATAGTGGCATACCTTTAGAATATCATTGCCTGTCTCTTAATTATTTAAATTTGCCAAACCAACGTACCCCCACATGTGATGAAAAAAATGTTAATGTCTGACTGACGAAACTGTTTTTTCAGCTGAAACCGAAGTATGCAATAGAAAGTTTAAAAAATTCTATTGCGTACTGAAATCTGGTGTATTGTATTGTTTTTGCAAATGTATTTGCATATTCTATTTAGACAGATAATTAAAGAAAATTAAATGAAATAATTGAAGCCGTTTTGAGCGTGATTATCATGAATATGGATATGTCAATAAAATTGTAGAGGATTTTAAAAATTCCGGACAGTCACTTTGTGATGTTATAGTTTTTTGGAAATTAAAAACAGATTCCAAAGATATAAGAGGCGAACTAGTCCGGAAGCGGCGCTCGTGTGTGGTGGGTGAGCACGATAGTTGAAAAATACTCGAGTTTCGTTTCGGCCATGTTCTGGCCGAAACTAGCATTCTTGGCCGAAACTCACTAAAAAATATAAGAGATTAAGAAACGTTTAACATAATATGTCAAATTAATAGCCTATGACTATAAAAACAACAAGACAAGCATTTTCGATCTAATTAATACCTTACACGTGATTATTAAAAAAAATAAAATATAAAACTAATAACTAACAATAATTTTATTTATAAAAAAAAAAGAAATTAAAAGAGAAATGAAGAAAATGTGATCGTATCTATTACAGGATGAAGACACAAGTAATGTTTCAGTATCAAAAGTCCTAGTGACGGGTGTTGCGAGTTGTGACCGCGTCGCGTTCACCGCCGACTCTGGGACCATGCTTGCGTACACCGCGGGGGCTATTAAGGTACTGCAGGTGGACCCGCAGGCCGGAGCTGTGGTCGTGCAAACCATATCTTGTGACGAATGTAAGGGATTTTTTATTAAGCTTTTGTATTCATTTTCATAAAATTATCGCGTTCGTGCCTTTTTTTATTTAACTTTATTAATAAACTTCAATTTTTCAAAAGGTAAGCGTAAATTTACTTTGCATATTAGGCGATTTTTTATCATTAAAGGTTTTTTCTAATTTAAATTTCAAATGTCCGCTTTATGTATATGTATATTGGGCCCGTCGTAGCTCAGATACAGAATCTATCTCTAAGCAGCGATGGCTTAAAAGGACAGTGTGTTCGATTCCTACATGAGGGTACGTGCTATTTTCATTTCCTTGCTCTATTAACAAGACAAAATGCAGAGGTTGAGTTCCTTGCACTTAACATGCAGTGTCTCTAAATTTGGGCGGGCAGTCTTTATGAACTGTTATTTGTGGGATGCCATTTGAAGATAGGAAAATTGTTCTATATATACAAGATTCCGATACTATGTAACTCATAGGCCACTGAAACTGAAACATGGTTATATCTATATATAACTAAAGGTTAAGTATTGTGAGAAAAAAACGTTCAAATTTTATCCCGCACATGACATAGTAGGCAGAGGGACCTTGGGAACCTATTTTTAAGACATTCCGTTCGTTCCCCAATTTCCGCCGAATTTGGGATATTGAATATTAAGTGGCTTGAATTTACTTGGATAAAT
>DWMZ01006723.1:0-10176 GCA_018249855.1 Eueides tales michaeli | reverse complement strand
GAACGTGTATATATATATATTTATATATATATATATATATATATATATATATATATATATATATATATATATATATATATATATATATATATATATATATATATATATATATATATATATATATATACTAAAAAAATGACTCACAGATAGTTTTTGTCCAAGCAACACATAAATGTTCATTTCTCTTGATTGCGTTGAGTTACAAAGCTTGATTTTTTCTGTTCTTTGTAGGTCCTCTGTATTGGATTGTAGGTTTCTTGATACATGGTCTTGACTGATGGACAGATGGACAGATGGACAAGAAAGTAATCTTATAAAGGTTCTGTTTTTTCTTTTAAGAAACGAAATTCTAAATATATTTTAGCCGCGTTTCAAGACAATAGAAGTTCCAAAAATTGGGAAGAACGTGAGCAACGGAATGTCTTATTTGCTTTGGCTATACTACCATATTACTAATACAGTGTAAAGCTACTTAAAAAATACAAAATATATTTTGACCTAACCGCAGCATAAGACTAAAATTTAGCGCAGCTCGCTAAATTTTAGTTGCTGTATTGTATGTTCATAAAGAAAAAAAGGTGATATCATAAGACAGCAATAACAAATAAACAGTCAATTAACATGTTTAAAGTACACGTGGGAGAGGATTGAGCATAAAAAAAATATTAGATCATTGAGAGTTTCCTTTTAAATATACGGTATATAACATATAACTACATATTTTATTACAAAGATGTACGATTCTTTATACGAGAAGAGTAAATGTAGATATTATGTAAACTCGTTGAAATGTTGCTAGACTTACAAATAAAAGTGCAGGTGAAATCATTAAGCTGATTTAAATTCTAAAGATATAGATATAGATATATATTTTAGAATTTTAGTTAGCTTAATGATGCAAATAAATGTTCATTTATTGAAAATTTAATTTTAATATGTTGGCTAATATATACGACATCTGAGCAACTTTTTAAGCTTAAAAGAAAGGTTACTTCATGAGGGCATGCATTATTTTTTTACGAAAAGAAATACAAAGATAGTTTTTGTTTTCTAAGTGTTTTTTTTTCTGTCTTTATCTATAAATTACCGATTTTAGATTTTTTCTTTATTTGGAAGGTAGCCTATAGGTTTCGCCGTGGCGATTTTATACATAGCAAAGTAAAAATGACCGTTTCCTTTGATTGTAAAGACTCACTTTTTTAACTATTTTTCTAACTCTAAAAACTGAATTTGCTACATAAAAGGATAAAATCTAAGAACTTCTAGAATTTCCGTACTTAGGGTTCAGGGTAGGCGGAAGGAACTTAGAAACCTAGAGTCAAAACTCTCCAGTTTCATTTGGATACTTCCGTTCTCCACTTTCCACAAAATTAAGACATAACGTGAGTGGTGGAACTCGACGCCGCACTTTGCCTTAAGCTGAAAATCACTAATTGCGATCTCAGTGCAAAATTAAAAACTAACAACGACGAACGAACGAACGAAGTAATAATATATAAATGTCCTTCTATTCTATGTATTTATTAATGGTTTTGTTGATTGTGATCATTTAACAATGCTGACTAAGATCACTTAGATATTACCACAATGCGTGTTCTCTCCCACATTTATCGGTGGGAGAGTTAAGTAACCATATAACTCTACCTCTGAATTGTTTAAGACAAGTTTTAATATCAATTGAATACGTGGAAATCCACAACATGTGGTTTTATAAAAATTTTCTTCTGCGCGCTTTATTACTGAGGAATCTGCTGCCAAGCTGCGAGAACTGTCGATACGATATACCCATACTTTTAAACGCGTGACTATGCCTTAAACACCGATAGCTCCTCTGGTGTTACACGGGATCAAAGTGTTGATCACTTACCATCAGGCGACCGTTACGTTCAAATGCCTTGTTTATTCAAGTTGTCTTATTTGCCTGATACTTTGAAACTACCAACGGTATTCCGCATACAGCTCCACGAGCCTAGAAAACATAAAAATGTTTAAAAAAAAACAGACGTGAAGACATGTGACCTTGACTTTCGTAACTCAACATAGTGTGTGCCTTGATCTCAGCAAAATAACATAATTATATTATTAATACGAAATTATAAAAATATTCTACATTTGACGTCCCGTATGAATTCGGGCGATGAATGGAATTTTTCTGTGAAAACCATGTTTGAAAAAGAATATGAAAATTTAGGAAACGCGGAAAACCGACTGTATTTAATATATGAGAAATACGCTTTAAATTTAGTTACGCTCGTACTATTTTGGGCACTAATTAGGCTTTGTGGAAATGTCGCATAAAGGTGGCGGTAGAGACAGTGTAAACAAATTGTAGCGAATTCACTTTGTTCTTTTTTAGTATCACGCAGCATCGTGCATGCATCAGGGTAGTCAGAAGAAAACTAATTTAACTAAACACAGTGGCGCTACCCATTTTCGTCTCCTCTCAGTTTTCATAATATTAGATGTTGAGTGGCGGAACTTAATGCTTCGTTTTTTTTCTTACCAAAACAAGGAAACGAAAATAATTTCTTCTTCCGAGCTCCATCAAAATATAAACCCGACTGTTTGTCAATAGCAGCTTGTTAGTGCACACGCTTTGTTTCCATTCTTTAAATTAGCAGATCTACTGTTGCGTGGAATAGAACGTGAATAAATTAACCTAATAGTATGTTTCAATATACGTCAAACTTGTACAGATAATAGGAAAAGTTGTTTTTAAGTAAAAAGTGGAAATATGTCATTTTATTTGTGTAAAGCAAGCCGTATACCGGTATAGCTATATTGTATCGGTGATAATACCGGTATGTCCATATCATAGACAGTAATAAACAGTTATGCCTAGAACATCCTGTCAAAACCCAGCCTAGGCTCGATGAAGCTGTTTATTTCTCTATAAAAGGTAATGACATATTTAAGTGAAGTCAAGCCAAGTCTAAGGTCCGTTACTGCTATATTTTTTATTAAAACATGAAGTTCTGATCAAAGAATGTTCAACATCTAAGTCTTGGCTGGTGTTTTACAGGATGTTTGTGGAAGAAAACAGATCTTCATATACAAGTTTAACCCTCCAGAGTTTGAATTTTTATTATTTTTTGTACATGAAAAAAATAAAGATTTCCACCAGGTTCAATGAATTTTGTAAATTAGTTCTTACAGTCATCAGTGTAAATCAGTATCAAAAGAGTGGAAATTTGCTATTACATAACTTCGGCAATATATGATTTATAAATAAGATTTTTTAAAGTACTGATGTGTACTTATAGTTTATACGAGGAAAATTGTTTAAAGAACTCTAAATCTATTCAAAGATTTTTATTATAAATAGAGGCTCGAAAATACGTAAAAACAGTTGCAGAAAAGGATGGTACGCCGATGCAGTGTGATTTGGCGAGGGCACTGCTTTGACCTCAGATTAAGTCGAGTATTAAGGCAAGACAAAAGAATTGCTTTGACGTGTCTTTAACCCCGATGACTTTTTATAAATTGTGTCGAGTACAAAATTTCGTTTACTTTTATTTAAAAAATAATGTATGATAATGGGAATGGGATGAAAATATGTGGGGTGGTTAAATCCAACTATGCGCTTTATTCAGTAAATTTGAATTCACAACCATTACGTACGGTTGGCACTAACTGTGGCAATATAATTATAATTAAAATTATAAAGTCTCGATAGCCATAAAATACAAAGTGTGGAGCTAAAAAATTATCTTCATCAATAAAACATAATTACAGCCAACACTTGCTACGCTTAATAAAGTTAAAGTTTTGTACAAATTCAGTTGGAATTAGAAACGTTTAACGAAGGATAAGGAAGAACGTTGTCTAATTTGTAAAGTTGGAGGTATTAACAATTTAGTCTGTATTGTGAGATATGTAAGATATCGTATGTCTTTTATTCATTGTAGTTAATTGGTAGTTTTCTTGTTGATTAATGCAAGTAAATGAGAATAGACAATATGATAACAAAATATCTTCGTGTAGTAAGATAGACAGAAGGATCCTGGGTGGAACACTCCGGTCCCCACCTTCCAACCAATTTCATAGAAATTTCTTGTTAAGTGGAGGAATTCAACGCAACGCCTTATCCACCAGAGTAATAATAACAATAATTTAATGTAGTTACGTAGTACATGACATTTAGACAATTATATTTTCTAATATCTTTGTAACTGGCCTTAGGTACATATATTGAGCATCCATTATACCTTGCAAGCACTTCATGTATCATTGCCACAGATTTTGCACGAGCGCTAATTAATTGAACTTACATCGATTAAGCGATTACCGCCATATGTTGCTGATCGTAAATTTACAAAGTGCCTCTTTCATGAACTGACTTCTAACGGTGTAAATATAAAAATATTAAAAAATATATATAACTTTTGTTATTTTTTATAGATAACATAGAAATAGAGAAACGGAGAATATAAACTATTTGTTTTGCTTAAGTTAGACCGATGAAATGTTTACATATTTACTTAACGTGATAGTTGTCGGACATCGACGACGACCACAGCTTGTGAAAAATATTCCTTTTCATTTCCTTATTCTAGTAATATACAGCGTGGAGTTGCTTTACCACTCAGCATATGACGCAATTTGTGTTAAATGGCGGAATTGAACGGCGCGCTTTGCTCCGTTACCAATGCGAAGAGATGAAAACATTAAATACTTAAATTGAAAATATTGAATATTTCATTTCCTAGAGTGAGGATCGAACCCTCAAACAGTTTGTGTTTACAGCTACAATACCCCACGCTGTCACGATAAGACTCATATTTTAAAAGCAAACTCGCAATAAGAGATACTTTAGGATATTTTTAATCAAGCGGAACAATACCGTACTGGTGACAGTTTCTCTGGCTGACGTTATCTCTACGTCCATGACCTATATAGTATGTCATACGAAGTGACGAGATGTGTCTGTTTACATACTAACGCCCTCCGGCTGAATGTGAAAAAGTCAGATCTCTCATGAAATGTCAATAGTATGTCTAGCTTCATTTTATTTTGAACAGTACATTTTTTTTGTAGAAAAATATGTTGGTATATTTCATATTTAAGACTGAAATAATTTCTATTCTAACTATATTAGATACATTTAAACTATATCGATAAAATAAAATGTTTATATCGACGAATTATTAACAATAAATGAAATAAAAAAATTAATAGCTGCCAGTTATATTGTTTTTTAAATTCATAAAAGCTTCTTACTTCATGCAGCTTGTTATACGCACATTTCAGACACTATGAGTATGGCATTCATTAATTTAAGATTTCCGCAGTATATATACTTCTCAAATGGCGTGTCTGTATAGTGAATAATAACACTGACTGAGGTTGTAAGTTCGAGACTGGCCTTTTTTCGACGTTTTCGAAAATAAGTTTTAAGTTTGTGAGTTGTTATTTACCGTATCTCGAATTTAGGCGGAAAAATAAAATGTTTTCACACTAAGTTCTTTCTGTCTAATTTACATTATACGGAATGATGAGTGAAACCGAAAACAAACTTATCATATATTTCTTAAACAATCAAATGTGGTTATTTTCGTATATTTAGGCTTACTCATATGGAGTTTCCTCTCGTTAGATATAAAACTGAGATCTAGTTTCCGGAACGATGGTACTGACTCATCTATTAAACGTAAACATGAATCATAAAAGCTTAACTAAAATAAATACAATACATCTTTGACCAGGTATTATTTTTTAATAAGAGACAAAACTATGAATTATATCATATTTCGACGATATGAGCTATATTTAAAACTTTGGAACTACTTGCTTATTTTGTTTTTATCAAAATGATAAAAAAATTTAAGAAATTCTCTATTATTCAGAATAGTTTTCGTTTTCAAATTTCTATAATGGCGTCAGTGTGATATAAGGTCACTTTAAACATTTTCTAAATATAAGTATTAGTATATTGAGCTATTGATAAGAGTGTGACTTTAAATACAATATTTAATAGTCCCATGTGTATATGACACGATATACATCTAAATATTTAAATTTCCTATGACTTATTGTTTTCTTAGTAAAATAATTTTATTTATTAAATATTTGCCATAATTTCCGTCAAATCTATTTAAACTTTTCCATCCCTAGTCTAATCCCTAATCCAGTGCTTAGCCCAAAGTTACCTGATTTACTTTTCCTTCTTGTATAAGAGGTTTTAGAAGTTATAATTGTAACTAAAACTCAATCCTTCTAAAATTTATAATAATATTTGTTATAATTTTACATAAGAACATTTCAACAGAACAAGCTTAAATTAATGTAATAATTCTGCTTGAAATGATTATATATACATAAGTGCAGTAACAGTATCGATTTTCCTTTCGATAAGTTCTGTCAAGTGTTACATTTAATATTTTCAAATGGAATAGTTAACATTTTGATTCATTCATTCTGATAACAAGACAGCAAAGTAAGTAACATGACGCTGAAAAAAATTCTTGTTATTTTATAAGAAACATAAAATTGCAGCATAGGTAAATAATACACAGAAAGAGATATTTATTAAAAAAATCTTGTTAATTATGTATAAATTCAGCACTTAACATATTTGGCATAAACTTCAATAGAATTAAACAATAAGAAATCCATCGTAAATTTAAAATCGCAGATATATTATATCGCTTATTAATTTATCTAAACCATAATGGGTTATATAGGATGGTAATTGAAAACGTGATCGCTTTGATTATCCAATTATTAATTAAAATTGACGCACCTATTGTTCACATCAACATCTGATTTACGTAAAAACTCGGCAGTATGATGTATAATTAATTGACAGTATTAATTAAGATAATTGAAATATTATTTCAGCTTCACGCTGTATCCTGTACATTGCAAAGTAGGTAGAGGGAACTTGGTATCCTAGTATTAAGAATCCGTTTTACATTTTCCGCCGAATATGAAGCGTTGCTTGTCCAGGGGCGGAACTCAACGCCGGACTTTGCCTTGTTACTAACACGAAGAAATGAAAACATTAAATATTTAATTTGTAAATATGAAATATTTTATTTCATCGAGTCGAGATAGAACACACAAGTTATATACATATACAACAATCATAGCTTACAATATACAGTCATAGCTTGGGCCCCTGCACCACAACAAGCTTTTGAAAATATAATATTTTAAAAAATTGAAAAATTATGCTAAACATTCTCATTTCAACCCTTGTTAGTGAAGAAGAAATAGCTATAAGCTATGCCTTCACAAAAAAGACTCTAAATGAATGATACATCTTCGCCTGGCGTAAGCTACTTAAGCTAGGTAAATAAAATTTGGCCAGTAGAGTTGTCTCGTAAAGTAAACGTCCATAAAGCACCCTTCGTTCCTTTCTAAAACCTCTGAGTCTACATATTATACTACATATATAGGGTGGATCAGAGTTAATGATATTAATAAGACAGAAATAAACATTTTTTCATAGCTTTTATTCGAAAAGTAAACACATTTTTTAATAATCAATATTTAAAATTGACATAATCGATGACAGTTTATTTTTATATTCATACAATTAAAATAATGTTACTAGGTAAGCTGAGAACAGACATTTCGCTCTTAACATTTAGCACTTTTAAGAACTTAGGAAAGAAATGAAAATAAATAATATCTTTGGTTTTCATGATTCTTACACATTTTAAAATGAAACAATTCTAAACGGATTAATCGCGTATATTGATTGGTAAACATTTCTGGAAACCCAACGTTTCGAACACCCTTCAGTAGTCCGTGGTCACGGGTAGACTAAGGTGGTACTGTTCTGTCATTTGACATAGTTATAATATCAAACTACCGCCAACGAATGTTTAATTGCCTCGCGTTCTGCCCTGGATTCATGCAGAATGGGCTTACCCACAGTTGAGAGGCAGCCGGTACTTTTACCATATGTGAAGAGGGTTACAGACAAGATCAGCAACATCTTAAGAAGAGCTTCTATTTAAGCAATATTCAAACCTCGCACGTAATATTCCTTTGCAGTGTCAACAAACTTGATTGTGACTTTTAAATTAAGTATAATTTATTTTAAGTGTCATATTTTTCACATATTTGTTTATTTCAATACATATATCGTTGATAACGAATCTTTTTTACGGCCACTGCTAAACTGACTTATCTGAATAAAGGAGTATTAAAATTATAACCGAGCCTTGAGCGGGCTTCAATGTAATATGAAAGTGGAGCCAAATCAGCATTCCGTCGGGCGCAGATTAACCTAAGTACCAGAGATCAGGAGAGATATAAAACAAAAAAGATACAAACCTTTTATTTCAATTCCCCGCAATCTGAAACAATAATAAATTTTAATTGGTTAGTTAAGTCGTCATGATTTTCATGCTTTTTGGTCATTTTAATGCCTATTTTTAAATCGGACATTATTTAGTGGAGATTTTTTTTATATTTTTGTATTTATGTACTGGTTGTGAGTGAATTCGGTACGTAAAATAAGTTCAGTGTCATACATAACATTGTCATATTGTCAACATTAATGAAAGTTTACGCATTTCTAGTAAGGAAATTGAATTATTATGACTGAATAATCATTATTTTGTATAATTCAAATAATAAGCTATTTTGAAAATTGATTTTTTTTCAGTCGTACTGTTTTTTATACTTATATTAAATAGATTAATTACAAGTAACCCATCGGGGCGCAAATATAGCTGTAATACAATAAGTTGTGGGTTCCTTCCCCACTCAAGTCTATGAAATATGCTTTTTAGGTATATATATATATATATATATATATATATATATATATATATATATATATATATATATATATATATATATATATATATATATACATACACTCACCAACCCTTGTGGGCACGATTGCGGCCGCATCTTTGCTCCGATTGCTTTCAAACTATGCACAAAAACCGACCCCGCAAATCCCTAGGCTGAGTTTGTTAACCAAACGAATCGGGCCTAAAGGAGAGCTAGGATCTCACTTTTTATGAAAACACATTTTTGGCCATAAATGTTTTCCTATGGAAATTAGATCAACCATTCTTTTTGCATGTGATGTCACTGATGAACACCCGCTACTTTTGAATATAAGTCCAAAAGATAAAACATAGGAATGGAGATAAAAAAAAAGAAATTTCGCGGGAGAGAATTCGTAGCTCCTTAACTTTCTTTTGAAGGCTTTTTTTTATCTAAATGTAATGCTAAAAAAAAATTCCAAAAAAAAGAATATAAGTAGTGGTGCCACTGTAAATTGTATACTTGTGTCTACCTTTGCAACCGCCAGCGGACACGAAATGTACCTGAGCGTTCTCCATTTGCGGGAACGGATTTTTTTATATGTGTTTTTGGCATTCATCGATTTATAAGACGTTATCAAATCAATAAATTTAATTTAAGTATTACCGTCGATCGAATATCGAATGGAAATCGATGTTATTTGGGAAACACAAAATACATAAATAAATAGGATAACATTCTTATAAAAAATATTACATTCTCTACATTAAATACACCCATCTACCTATCCAAAGGATAATTGTAAATGATTCTTAAAGATACGTTTGTCAAATAGCGTATTAGAAAATAAACAAGTTATATTCTAAAAATAATAGAAAATTTATATGTAAAATACTAAGAACCTACAATTCTCCGTTTCAACATAAATTAACATGCATGAAGTCAGCTGCAGGCGATATCGGACAGTTTTGCATTAATTAGTACACTGGGAGTAGTCCTTAGATAGAACATTGTCGGTAACAATTTAAAAGTAATTAAACTGTGACATCTTTTGCTGAATAATATTAATAAATATAAAAAATATACCAAATTAATTAAGTATGTAGCTTATGACATATTTAATAATTAAATACGATTAAGAAGTAAAGTGTAACAAGAAAAATACTAACTATAGTTGTCCCACGTAAAAGAAATGTGTATCTAGAAAATGTATGAGTGTTATTGTTGTGGTAATGAGATTTTAATGCATGTTTTAAAATAAGTTCATGGAAATTTATTTTTTAAACAGCAATATTTAAATTAAAGAAAATTAAAAATTGCAAGTGTATGTGTCTGCTCCACCTCAGGATATAAATGGCGCTATTGACAAGCTTAACCTTGATTTGCAAAACATCTGCACCTGGTGTAATACTTATGGCCTTCGTGTAAATCCTGCGAAATCTC